>JANHGB010050442.1:0-13496 GCA_026283785.1 Coracopsis vasa | reverse complement strand
TCCATTAAACACTTGCTCCAGTTATGACAAAATATTCTATTGGCTAATCCTGAAAATTCCAGTTGGGTTCTGATCCTTTCATAGCTAAACAGGTCTGCCTGGCTAGGATTTATTGCTACCTAACCTCAGGTATGTACATCTGAACTAATTACCTTGGAATCCTTTTAGAGGCAACACAGACTAAACTGGTCTCATTGGAGTCAAGTGTACAGTGCTCCGCACCCTAGAGGGCATATCCAAATTAGGTCAGATGAATCAAATCTTTAACTATTTTCTAATTCAGCCAGAAACACCCACATGGTGAGTCCCTAAAGAAGGTGAAATTATTTCAGGCTCTGAACTTTCAATTTTACTTATACATGGTCGAGCTTGTATAATCCTAATGCTCCTATACTGTGCCTATGGAAATGCTTGGCACTTGCGAAACTGCTGTTGATATATAGGAAGTAACAACTTCTGCTCATTCACCATTGCAAGAAGTGACTAAGAAGGAAGCAACTTTGAACTTATTAATGATCAAATCTGTTGAGTAACAAATTTGGCATTTACATAATCACTTTCCATGAGACTTTGAACTGAACGAAGAGCAAAAGAAAAAAATCACTGGAAAGAG
The DNA here is from genome assembly GCA_026283785.1 of Coracopsis vasa. Taxonomy (NCBI): domain Eukaryota; kingdom Metazoa; phylum Chordata; class Aves; order Psittaciformes; family Psittacidae; genus Coracopsis; species Coracopsis vasa. The sequence continues at coordinate 12,883 of JANHGB010050442.1, read as the reverse complement.
ACTGTGAATAATTTTTTTTAATTATTATTATTCTTTTCTTCATTTTTTTTTCTTTGCAGCAATTATCAGGCTGACACAATGAATAAGTGAATAAGAATTTCCATTCCAACAACTATAGCAAAAAGAAATTAGCACCAGATAAGATGTTTGACTTAGATTCTCACATAGTGTCTGCCAAAACTGAGCTAACTAAATATTGGAAGGATATCTGAACACAGGCTATAACCTCATTCTTCACAGAGAACAAGCATTTTATTGTTGCTTCCTTCATCTGGAGGTGTACCAAATGCTGTACACACATGTGCATCCAATAATTTAAGCATCAGCCTCTTTTAACACTGGCCAGCACTTAGCCAGTCTGAGTAACCAGCTAAAGTAGGTTGCTTGGGCAGAATTTTCCTGATTTCAGAGGATCAGCATAGACCCATGCATCTGGTTCTCACATTTGCTGATTTTCATTAACATTTTTTTTCTCAGTGCAGTACTTCACATATATCTGTATTGAATTTCATCTAGCTTTTGAGCCATGTCTTGTCATGTGAATTTTGAGCCTGTTCTCTGAGCCCTTCTCAGGGCTTAGTGTCAGCTAAAACCTTTATAAATCATACTCTATATTCCATTATCCAAGTTGCTGATGAAAATAACCACTTGAGACTCCAGCTTGGACCTTTGTGGAGCTTCACATGACACAGTCTTCCAGTTTGAAATCAAACTCTGCTAGAAAGTCTTCTCTCTTCATCTGTTTTTATGACTGTTCAATTCAGATTCCTTTACTGCAACACCAGCACCTCTTCTCAGGTCCAAATGTATAATGTTTGTTACTGCCACCTTTCCTGCTAAGCTATTTACCCTGTAAAGAAAGAACCTGGTTTGACAGTGTTTGTTTTCGACAAACACATTTAAGCTCTTGGTTTACCACCTTATTATCCTATAGTGCTAGTAACTTGACTTTCTAATAACTCCATTTAATCAGATGATGAGGTGGCAGAGAATAATTTGCTCTCCAAGGTTGTCAAGGTGGCAGCTAATTACACCCACAAAACAGTGTCGTAATTACATCACTGTCTGCATGGATTGAAACACTGGGGTTCCCTGGGTCATGCTGGAACTAGACCAACTACTACTAAGTTGCTCTAGAAGTGTCCCTAATACAGAGCTACACAATAACATGGCAATTCTGACCTCAGGGCAGCTGCTGGTGGCTCTGATGGATGCCTTGTTGCATCATACAGATATACCTGATTTCTGGTAACTAGTTCAGGGATCTCTGGCATGGTTGTTGCATACTGGAGAATCTGCCCCCCTGAGTCCAGCACGAGCACTCGTCCACAGTCCTTATCATGCAAGGAGGCCACATCAAGAAGCACACATGTACAAATAAGAAAATGAAAGATGGAATAGTGTAGAGAGGAGCTGGGCAATGCAAGAGCAGCCACAGCAGCTGGTCCTTAGATGTGGTCTTTGTGAGCAGATACAGTTTTAAACAGCTGAACGCCACAGAAAGATTGAATCCACTCCTAGACTATTTTTTAAAGGATGTACTCACAGCTCAGCATAGATTCCAGAACCCCATACACCATGCAGCAAGGCCAGTTTAGTGACAAAAATATTCTCTTGTGATGAAGAAATCTATTGAAACCAGAGGAAACAAGAAAAATAACCAAATAACTCTGAAAGCTTTTCAAGTCATTCAGTTTACTTAGTTGATGGTGGTACTGATAGCTGATGATGTACCACAACAAACAAACAAACAAACATCTGAAAATTAGCCTTGTTATTTGCTATGGCCTGAAAGTATTTTCTCAGGCACCCTGACACACTTCCTAGCAAGGTTAACAAGGGAAATCCCAGGGCTGACAGATTTTTAATGGAAAGCATCTGGCTCTGAATACAGCTAATTTCAGCATCCCAGAGAAATGTTACAAAACATCTGCCTTTTTTCCCTTGCAGACAGAGTATTCTTACTAGTATCTTATTGCAAGCCTTTATGATCTATGTCTTATAGAGGATTTTCTGGGTTTCTTGCTGCCAAAGGACTTTTATAGCTTTGCAGGTATGCAACAGGGAGGTAAAGTATTGATAGCTTGATCAGCACTCACATGGTAGACACCTAAGTTTTCCTTTTGCACACATGTTTTGCTTGTATTTCTGAATGCTATTTGAGTAAAAAAGATACGGTTTCACATGTTTCAGAGGAGCAACACATTTTAGTGGTATCTGTGGAATTCCTAAAGTATTGTTTGCTGTGTATTGCAGACCCTTGTGCTCCTGTGACAGTCTTGAGACTGGATTTCATGTGAATCTCTCGGTGTCATTAGTTGGCACTGTAAAGTTCTGACAATTTTACTACTTCCTACAGCTCAAAAGGGACCTTGCTGATTATTTAAGCTGACTTCCTACATACAGTAGGCTATAGAAATCCAACAAGGAGTTCATGCCTTACTCCAAAGCTGTGCTTCAGCAAAAGCATATTTTTAGATACAGGTTTTGACCTCCAGGAAAATTAAAAAAAACTTAGAATACTGCAAATCCCTAAATTCCTTTTCTGATTACACAAAACAGTTTGTGTCCTAGATCTGAATCTCTCTGTTGAATAATTTGGACCATTCAAACATAAGATGAAACACCAGTTTAAATTCAGAGTAAGCAAAAGGATGCCTGTTCCTAGCACGGCAGTAAAGCAGACTAGCACTGAATTCAGCGTGATGGTGAATTTTCATGAAATGTGTCCTTATGACAGCACCAGTCTCAGAAAGAAGCATTTGCCTTTTATTTGTGCTGTTACCATGATACCACTACACCTCAATGCCATTTTTACTTTTGACTGACTTTATCATCTCCAGCCTGTCCTTTCTGCTAACAGCCTATTTTCCACTGGTTGAGTAGAAGGTTGCGGCATGTCAATTTTTTAATGTAACTAACTCCTCCAAGTTTGACTGTACACAACTTCCACTGTTCACAGTGGCATCAGGCAGTGGCTGTGCTTTCCATCAAGAGCTCTGAAGCTTCATACTAAAGAGAGATGAAGTTGTGTATATGCTTTTATCTATTGCTGTTTAGCAACAGGACCTGGACTGCGTTACGAGAGGGAAAGGTGCAGGTTAAATCCTCTTCAGTTTTGTGATAAATTCAGACCTTGCTGTCTTTACTGCCACTCTCCAACAAACACTTCTTGCGGAAGCAGGTTAGGAGTGCTTATGGATACAGTTATAGTAGAAGATCAGAAGAGTTGTTTCCTTGGGTAGCAGATGACCAGCCAGCGGTAGACCACAGCCTCCAAAACTCAGTAACAGCTAGAACTACCTCCAGCCCCAGTCTCAGGTGACTGCCTCAGCCAGCCTTGGTGTGCAGACCTCAGAAAAGCTTCAGGAAATGGCTTTTGGGTGGAATGATGACCAAAAAGTATTTGCTGGTGTGAGCAGAAAAGACTCTACTTCAACAGTTCCTTCTGTACACATTTGGAATGTATCTATAGATAAACATCTATCAGTGAAAACTGACTCCATTATAAGTCAGTTCTTCCTAAATTGGGATGAGCTGTGAACACAGTAAAATAATATTTTAGAACATATGTGGTTTTTTCTAAAGAAAAAAACAAACAAAAAAAACCCCAAAACAAAACAAAACAAACAAAAAACCCCCACCAAACACACAAAACCAAACAAAACCAAACAAAACCTAAAACAACAACAACAACAAAAAGAATCATGCTGTTTCAAAGTGGAAAGATCAGGGTTCTGGAATGGTAAACCCCAGAATATTTCAAGAGCATTATTTCTTTTTTTTAACCAGAAATCAGTTTTGTCAAAACTGCCATGTTTCAAACTGTAATTATGATTTTCATTTTGAAGTGCTTCGTTAAGTCTCCCACCCAGTCTGTTTTGGGTTTTGGGTTTTTTTCCCTAAATATTCTAGAGCTTTCAGGTTGGGTTAATCAGCATTTATGACCTTCTCACATGCAAAGTGAAGAACTGCCTTTGATTGTCTATCCAGAAGAGATGAGAGAAGTTCCTCCCCCTGGGGATTAGCAAGTGAAATCAAAAGACCTTGAGTTAGAATTTTCATTTCTTCCTGAGCAATTTCCAGAGCCACGGTCTATTTTTGTATGAAATCCCTGTGGGTATCTGTGAGCTAAGCAAATACACATTCAGAGCTTGCTTATCGTCAGTAATGAAGTAAAGGTCAATCTTTACATGGAGTCAGTGCTTGTGACTGTCAGAAAGGAAAAAGGCTTGTATCATTTAGCATCAACAGTAAGGGATGGTAAAAAAAAAGGTATGGTAGGAACAAACACTTTCTTTCACTTGAGTTAAAAATGTAGAACTTCAGGGAGCCAAAACTCTCTGTTTTGTCTTCATGATATCTAGTTCTGGTAAAGCACCAACCAAGACACTGGTACCTTCCGGCCAGTTTAACTCACAAAAAGAAAATGCACCTGGTAGACTAGAGGAAGTAGCTGTCACTATTCCTCAAGGAATTAAGGCTGACAGTATAGCTGGATTAAAATCAAGACTGGCAAATAAGAGCTCATCTAGAGCATCCTCGTGATACAGAATCCTATAGAGACACAGTATATTTAGTGCTTTCATTAATGACCCTGGCCCCATTAGAGATAAGGGAATAAAACTGGCTACTGACACAAGGTGGAAGATACTGGGAATATAGATGAATCTCAGAGTACCCTGCTACAGGACCTAAATGACCCAGGGGGGTAAAAGTAATAGCAATTAAATTAAATGTAACAATGCTACATGCTATGCCATGAATTTAAGAAAAACAGCTTTTGCTGTAAGTGGGAGAAGCTCATTACCTGAAAACAACAAACCAAGAAAGATAAAGATACATGAGTTTATCATAATATAGTCAACAGTCCTAAATGTGATGTGGTATGAAAAAAGCAGACATGATATTAGGATGCATCAAGAGAGGGCTTTCTAGTAGAGTCAGGGAAGTGACGGCATGTACAATTTCAGAAGCAGAAGCCTGGATGGGAAAAATGAAAGGACAGAAAAATGTGAATATTGAAAATCATAAGCTCACAATACTGAAATCAAGTCTTCAAGGAACATAGAGTCAAAATCCACTGATGTATATGGGAGTTATCCTATTGAACTCAGTGGAGGATGGGTGGATCTACAGACCTGGATGTGGTCTGGAAAGAAAAATCTCCATCTCATGTGTTTTAATGAAAACCACTGCTTTCTGATATTTTAATCCAAAGGTCACTTAAGTCACAGTATTTCAATAGGACATGCAGGCTGTTCACTTAGTCTTTCTATTAATCTGACCCAAAAAGTATGAAAATTATGTCCTGGAATGCACCGTAATATTTATAATGGCTCCTGTTCTTTGTTTTAGCGCAAGTCAAGCAATAGAAAAGTGTAGAACAAAAGATCACTGATACTTTTCCAACATATTGCTTGACCTTTATGCCTACTTTTGCCATTTATACTGGCAGTGGAGTATGCAGAACAAAAGTAGGTAGGAAAACTTCTGATTTTTAGGAAAACCCTTTTAAAAATTGTGATTCCGTGAACAGTTGCCAGGATGAAATAGAAAATCATTGGCAGTCTTCCTTTCCTGGTCCAGAACAGAGGACAGCACATTCTTTCCAAGCAAAGAGTAATCTATGAAAGTGCAAAGAAATTCATAACTGTTATTCCATGTTGCTGTGCTCTACTTGCCCTCTACAAAGATATAAAGCAGAAGGTAAAAAATCAGAAAAATCAGAAAGTCAGAAAGTTCATTACTCCACTCATACTAATTATTAGCTACCAGTATCACTAAACATTTTAATTAATTCCTAGGTGACTAAGGCCACCATGACTGTTATCTAAATATCATGTGTTTCAGTGTAAGTTTCAGCCAGTGATGCTAAGTAGCAACCACGGTTTCATTAAAGAGAAATATCAGAGTGAACATCACCACAAGTTTTTCATTTCCCCTTTTTGCTATTTTAATAAGTATCCCATCATTTAAGCTGTTGGTATTTGCCTTTGAAAAATAAGTTAGGTGGTACATATCTTTTTTTACATCCAACTTCTTCCACATCAGATCAGGCTTTCCATTGCAGAAAGTAATCTCAGCACTGCAGTTGTGAAGCTGAGCCCTCTTAACTACTCCTGCACTTTCTGACTTTGGCTGTGAGGTGAGTGTTGAAGGCAGACTTGAAAGCAGGTAAGCAGGGAAAAGGCTCACCAAAAACCAGAGCAAAGAATGACTGAAATACTTTGAGAAACATCTAGAGCAATAAGGAGTAATCCAATAGGCTGTAGGGATGGATGAGGAGGAAAGGAAGAATGAAAGGAAATTTTATCCCTTTATCTAGCCTTATGTAGAGCTACTGTAGATTTAACAGGGCTGGGTAGAGAAAAGGCCCCTACACGTCACACAGGAGAGAATGTTACACACAGAACAATCAGCTTTAGGCTGTAGCCTATGTGATGAGAAACTCTGAAGTAAAACTTGTTGCACTCTCAGCAAGATAGTTTATTCTTACTCCTACAGGGTGTTAACATTTAGCCTTAAAGTGTTTCTGAGTGGCTTATAGTTTAATTGCTCTAATCTGCACATATAATTCTGAAAGAATTATTCCTAGCATATCTCTCTCTCTCTAGGGCCATCAGTCCTGTCCTTCCACTTAATGAATATACTATATTAATATAGCTGTAACTTTCCCTGCTCTCACAAGATTTCAATAGGTTATGTAAGTGTTTTGGTGTGAATTTCCTTTTATAAGCAGTTCTAAACCACTCTTCAGATCTAGTTGAATAATATACAGTAAGTCATTTATTGTGGAATTTTATCTCCTTCTATACAAAATGGTAGTAGGCTGCAATTTTCTCAAGCATTCACTATCAAAACCAGTCATGCAGTAGTTGAATGTATATATTCTGGCCAGTATCAGATAGCCAAAATCCTGGCTTATGTTTAAGCTACAAGCCATTCAAGCTTCTATTTTGTTTTGGATGTATGTCAAGTTCCCATTATGAATGTTTATAGGTTTGAAGCTCGTTTTCCTTGTATGCGCTTGAGCCAGACCTTGTCAGTCGAATCCCTAAGCAGTATTGCAGACAGGAGGTTATACTGGTAAGTGTTTTCAGAAAGAGTGCATAAAAGTAGTTAGAAAGCGCAGTCCATAACCCACCCACTGTCATTCTCGCAGCTCCTGCTTTTACCCCTATTGCTTTGATCAACAGCCAAACCATACACTGTGCAAAAGTTTAGAGGCTTAAGGCTTTTGATTTTTCTTTCCTAAATTCTTCTCTAATTTACAGCCCTGGAAGACCAAAAGAATTTCAAAAGTTGCAGCACAGTTTTTCATACTCACGTCTGTGTAATACCTAGAAGCCAGAGATTCTTGTCTCTACGTGTCTCTTGCATGTAATGAAGGGAACCACAAAAACTATTGTAGCCATTAATAAATATGACCTTTCTTAAAAATAACTTATTCTTCAAAATGTCAATGCATGCTGTCACTAAAGCTGAATATTTAGAAAGGATTTAAAAACAAACAAACAAACAAGAACAAAACCAATAACCCAGCATTCATTACATAATGAATATATTCAAGTTATTTTTCTCCACATTGATTTGACATTTTTGACATTGATTTGACATGATATGACATTTTTATTAGGATTCATATGCTAAGACCACCATCTCTTAGAAATTTACAGTATACAGATTTTATATGAGACTGCCTATGAAGAAGCTGAAAAGCCTCATTTAGATGTCGAATATCTGACTTCAGGACTAGATCCTACCTGTGTTTTAGCAGTCTTTTACACATTCTTTGTCACTTTGAAACAGGTTCTTTCCATTTTGTATCTATAGATAGAATAGATTTGGCAGCTAGTGAAAAACTCAATGTGTCTTAAAAAGAAGCACCTAGAATAAGCCAGATTTAAAACTATTCACATTGTACTGTTGGGATGTTCGGTGTATCCCCAACTTCTCTAGTGGAAGGTGTCCCTTTCCTTGGCAGGAGGGTTGGAACTAGATGATCTCTAAGGTCCCTTCCAATCCTAACTGTTTCTATTATTCTGTGATTCTATGGATATGTACAATCAGGCAATTTTGTTGAAATGAAAAGAAACCAACCCAGCGAACCAGACCTGAAATCTCTTTTCAGCTGTTCATAAGATGAAACACTTAAAATTTAACCAGCATTGTTGTCATTATGTGGAATGTTTCCATTCTTGCTTCAAGATCCCAGGCGGGAATGTAGAAAACCCAGCCTGGTTGCCCTGTATCTAATTCCTTGTATCTTGTCATGTCATTGTTTAAGGGCCTGGACATTTCCCGGCTGAGTTAGCATGGTGTTTACAAGGCTGCATATAACAACAGCCCTCTCTTGGGGCTACATCTAAGCTGCCATAGAGATCCCTTTTCATTATGCTGTTAAAGTAGTATAATACTTTGATAGCAAGAAATTTCACAAGCTATCTCCTTCGTAATACACTTGTCCAAATTTTTGTACTGCTGTTCTGAAACTTAATGTCATTCATATCAGGCATCTTGGAGAATCTATCTCATTCTTTCCTTTTTTTTAAGAAAAAAGAAGAAGAATCTTCTTCTGGGACTGGTGTCAAAATAGAACAGTATAGCTAAAAATCAGCACTTTAAACATAGAGGGAATGTAGCGATGTTTTCAGGTTGAGTACAGTGATTTCTTATGCTGAGACCTCAGTCATCTTGTATCAACAAAGATATACCACAGAAATGCTTTATAATTTGAGTTTTCTGCATTCTTCCAAAATAATAATTTTGCTACAGCAGACCAAATAATATCTTCCAGAGGATATGGTGTGATTCATGTTGGCTTAACTGAATACTGAGGAGGTGGAATTTTAGTGATGAGAATGAAATAGAGGCAGCATATAAATACATTCACAGGTGATGTTGTAAGGATTGAATGATATAGATTGGATTAGCAGAGAGAGTAAGGGACAACAAATTTCTCAAACTGTGAAAGGCTGCAGAAATTATTGATCTCTAATAAATCTGTTCTACAGCATCCAACTACGGTACCAGAGAAATGCTTCACTGGGCTGACTCTGAGTTTGGCCCCAGCTCCTGTGTTTCCTTACAGCTTGTGGTGTCCCTTGGTTTCAGGCCTCTGCCAAAAACACTTCTCACCTTTGCAACCTGGAAACTGGAATATGGCCTTGCTCTGGGGATACTTTGGCTCGTGTTTGCTGTCCTTTCTACTTCTCTTTCACTCCTAATATAGAGAAGCTACCTGTGAGGCTGTTATCATTTAGCCAGCACCAAAATTTCCCCAGCCCACTTCATTTTCTGCCCATCTAAACCTCCTGGAGCTAGCACTGGTTATCTCATTGTGCTGTGGCAGGCCCATGCAGTGCAGTAGCAGGGGATGTGTACACAAAGCTGTGGTCTGAACTAAAGCCAGCTAATGAAGTTGATGGAAATACGGATAAAACCAGGAGAGCAAATGAAGTATCTTGTGCACAAAGCTACACAGGACAGCTGAAGAAATCAACCTCTAGTGTTGCTGTAGTGGGGCAGGGCATTAGAATGGGGCAGATGAGCATAAGAGAGAGGATTTCTGGTTCAGATTATACAGCTGCAGGCAGGCAGTTAATGCCACTTCATGTCCTCACCTCCTTGCAAGCTCCACCCAAAATCTGGACCCTGAGTGGAAGACTTACGCGAACTAGAATGAGTTGCACTTTTAAACTTGAACTGATGACTAAGGAAAAGAAGAAAGAGACAGTCAGGATTATATTTTAGCGAACAGGCATGCATGCCTTGGAAAATGCTGTGCTTTGCAGCTGTGCATTGAAGGGCAGTGAGGAAGCGTACATTTATTTGCATTCTGGCATTTTTCCCTGAAGATTCTCTGAAAAATCCTGTAGCTGAACATCACCATCACCTGGATGGTGACGTACAGCATCTTGATAGCACACTCTTGGCACTATTGTGCAAGTAGCACTTTTTACTGTGACAATGCTCAATTTCCCTGAAGCCTCACTTGCTGAGGGTCTTATAACTGTCCCCCTGCTCCTCCTGGCTGCTGGGGCTTCAACAACCAACATGCTGGTCAGGTTCCTGGAAGGAGCTACATCCCCACCCAGCTCACAGCCAAGCATTACAGCCAAGCTGATCCCTGCAGGTCTATGTTTTGATTGCTTGAAGGTGCACTGAGCCCCAAAGCCTTCCTTTATTCATTTATTTTAAACAAGCTAACTGAGAGATCCCTCCTGTGCTGGCTGGCTGTGACAAGTGGGTAATACTAGCAACTCTGCCACAGGCCACTGGTCAGAAATGAAACTGAACTACACCAAATGTCACTTGGTGGCTTGGTTATGACAGGAAGACGTGGAATGGAAAGTTGGCTTTTTTTCTTCTCACAAACTATAATACGCTTTTCCTTTCTCTGAGCTGCTCTTTTGTTGGAATTAGATCCTAAAGGGCTGTGTCCCAACAAGGGGGCCGTGAGAAAAGGAAAAATGTGAGAAGAAAATAATCTCTGAGGCTCACTCACTTCAGCTTTAGATTTACAGCCTAAGGGGACTAGAAAAAATAGGAGAAATTGAATAGGGAGAAAGCTATGGAATACAAAGTAATTGTAATTCCACAAATAAAAAATTAAATTAAAGTCTCCGTTTCTACTCCAAATTGAATTCAAATGGTGACAAATTTGCCCTTAATAGTAAAAATAAACTGGTATGACAAGAAGTGAAATTCTCCACTTCTGAATAAAGCATCCTGTTTTTATCAGTTGTCATCACAGACTCCTGAACACTAAGACACTAAGAAAACCTTTACGTTTGAGACCTAACATTTAAAAGCTACATTAGTGTGTTATTGGAATCAATGAAGAAAAATAAGGGTATGTTTATTATCTTTGTTGCTATGTCCTCCCCAGTCATCCTGTCCACAACTGCAGTGCACCCCTCCAAAATTCATGTCCCTCTAAAGCAATTGGGGGTTGTGTTCCCCTCTTCTTGTTCAGCTGCTGTTGATGAATATGAATGTCATTCACAAACAGTTGGCAAAAAGTATATGAATGGAGAATATGAAACTCTAGCCAGATGCTGCACTTCCAGATCAGCTGAGTATTCCAGCATTTCACTAAGGCCAACTAGGTTGCACAGCACCATCCATACAAAAGGAAGTCTGAGCACATTCCCTGAGATGGCTCCGCAACGTGCTGGAGGCTTGAAAAGTTAAGTTGTAAAAGGCAAAACCAGTAAGCATCATGGTGCAAGTTCTGGACAGAGAAAGCAAGGACCAAGCTGTACACGCAGCAGTGCACCAAGAGGTTGTTTCCTGCACTGTGCTGCAAGGATGCAGCTGAGTAGTGACAGAGGCAGCAGCAGCTTTGCCATCTCTCAGGTTTGCTCTTATGCCACGGTGGCAGGATCCATGTGAGGAAAGAGCTGGAGAGCTCTGAAACAGTAGTTCCCTGTGGGATAAGGATGGCATATTGCATGCATCAAATGCCCTTGGCTCCAGGTCTGTAGCAGGCAAAGTCTGCAGCAGGCAGAGCAGCACCACCACTGCTTGATTCACTAGATTTATACTACAGATGTGACATCTGCTATCTTGGGCACTTTTTAACTGTTGGAGATCATACCAGAGTTCTTAAAACAGTTTTCCTAAAGAGTTTTCCTGTTCTTTATACAATGCCTGATAAAAACCCCTGTGGGTACAACACCTTCCATGCATTGCTGATTTTTGTTGGATGTTCATTTTCTGTTTGCAGTAAAGGCATGCCCACCTGTTGTGCTGAACTGAACATCCCCTAAATGAACTGTCAGCTTGAGCATTACGAGCATTGAAGTCAACTTAGCTATGTATATTATCCAAGTATTAGGCAAAGCACCATACTCCTTGTAGTACTTAAAGGTGTCCCACTTAAAAGCAGATTAGGCACTTCTATGCTGTTATGCCACATAGACAATACGTCGGTGCTAATGAAGCTCTGAAAAGTCTCAAATAATTTTATCTATGAAACACAGGCACTTCTTATGTTTGTCTCTCTTTAGGGGTGACAAGGACCCACAGCTAACTGTGTCATTAAATATAGAGATAGGAAAGTAGTTATTTTGTCATTCATAATAATAATTACGTTATTCACTGTGGCTCCACAGAAGCCAGGCTGGCTGGGCAATCACTGTGCTGTGATGATAGCTGGTTGCATGTGGTAGGCTGGAACAATGAAAGCTGTAAGGCAGAAATGCTAATTGATAATGTAAATGGGAACTGTACTCAGCTCTTCTGAAAGTGAAATTAATTAGGAGCTGTGAGACTTTTGGCAGAAGATGACAATTCGTAGCAACTGAATTTTCACAAAAATTGATTCAGTTCACTGACATTCCATGGAATCACAGAATCATTGAACGGTTTGGGTTGGAAGGGACCTTTAAAGGTCATCTAGTTCAATCCCCCTGCAATAAGCAGGGACATTTTCAAGCAGTTTAGGTTGCTCAGAGCCCTGTCCAGCCTGACCTTGAATGTTTCCAGAGATGGGGCATCCACAGCCTCTCTGGACAATCTGTTCCAGTGCTCCACCACACACATCAGAAAAACTATCTTCCTCATATCTAGTCTAAACCTACCCTCTTTCAGTCTACCCTACTGTTGGTCCCCACCTTTCCCATAAACCTTCTTTAAGTAATAAATGCAAGCCCATCTCTCTCAGCCTGTTTTCATTGAGAAGTGCTTCAGCCCTCAGAGCATCTTCCTGGCCTTCCTCTGGTTTAATTCAACAGCTCCACATTCCTCTTGTGTTGGGGGCCCCAGAGCTGATCACAGTACTGCAGGTGAGGTCTCACGAGAGCAGAGTAGAGGGGCAGGATCACCTCCTTCAACCTGCTGGTCAAGCTCCTTTTGATGCAGCCCAGGATATGGT
>JANHGB010050441.1:0-12168 GCA_026283785.1 Coracopsis vasa | reverse complement strand
GGGCGGGCGGGAGGGTCTGTCTGTCCCGGAAGCTGTCGGGTGTCCCCGTTAACATCTTTCCCTTGTGCTTCAGGCGTAGAGTGGGGGCTGATTTTTCCCGATGCTAACGGGGAGTACCAGTCGCCTATTAACCTGAACTCGAGAGAAGCTAAATACGACCCCTCGCTCCTGGAAGTGCGTCTGTCACCAAACTACGTAGTATGTCGTGACTGTGAAGTGATCAACGATGGGCATTCGATTCAGATTGCCCTGAAGTCAAAATCAGGTACGGTGAAACACGGCCTTTCCTTTCCCCCTAAAGCTTGGGTTGCCTTGAGGGCGGCTGCGCTTGTGTCCTGGAGCATGGGAACAGCAACTGCTCCCCGCAGCTCTTTCGACATGGGCTGTGCTGGTAAGAGTGTTGCTGTTGACTCCAGTAGGAAAAGGAGCAAGATTTGCAATGGGAGATGCAAGTTTCAGCGCCAAACTCTGGATGATGGTCAGCCAGATTGCTTCAGAGCATGCCTAGAACTTCCTCTTATAATGGTGTCATCTAATTCACTGACACTAATAGCTGTCTGCATTCAGAAGCAGTCCAGACTACTGCTAAGACATTGTGATGCCCAACTATTGTACAGCTGGAAAAATTTGGCCTTTGTCCAAAGACTATGCAAGTTAAAAGAACTTTTTCCATTGATGTGAGTGGGTTCTGAATGCTAACTACAGAACTGGGCAGCTTAAGCTAGATACTCCAGTTATACATGCTTACAATATTGATGAAGAGCAGGTAGCAAAGCAGCCCTCATTCCTTAGAGGGTATTTTTTGGCGTCATTCATCGAATAAGAATCAGAAGCAAATAATAAAAGAAACAGTTCCTGCTTAAGTGAAATTGCAGTGTCTCATTGAGATCTTTCATCTGGGTAAACTATTCTGTGTGAAGGAGACAGCTGTCAAGAAATTAGGGAGAAAAAAAGCGCGTTGTGCTTTCCAGCACTGTGGTAGTTCTTACCATGTGTTTGGAAGAGCATCCAACTTATTCTAACCAATCTTAGCTAGTAACAGCCTTCTGGGGGCATTTAAACAGCTGAACATTGTCAAACCATGAGACATTTGAACTTTTGTTTCCTTTGGAGATCCCAGTAGTTCTTGGAGCTACAGCTGTGCTGAGAGTGAGGGAATCAGTTCAGTGTTACAATGAATTTTTTAAAAAGGAAAGGTTTGTTATTTTAATGATGGTGAGGCTTTATTTTACAGTTTCCTTTCTATGACAAATTCCATGTATTATTCTAACACAGAATATTTCTTTCCACAAAATTGCACAAATTTGCAATAGGACAGAAATTTTGTTCTTCTGGTCAGTTTTACTGCCTTCATCAGAAGCAGAGCTCTTTTTCCAGGGAGTAAGGTTCTCTCTGCAGGATCAGGAAGGTTCTTAAATTCTCTTGTGGAGGAAGTGAGAGTGACTGCAAACAACATGATTGCTTGCATGCCACAATGTAGCTCCTTGAACCCTACCTTCCCAAGGGCAGTTTGTACCTTAGTGGGACCAACACACCAAAATGCATGTGCAAAACCATTGGAGACTTAGGAGAAGGAAGTGCTGCTTTTTAAACTTGAATGCAGTGTGATGCCAGACTGATGAGTCCTCAAATATAAGAGAATGTGAGATAGAATAAAAGTTTATGACTGAGGTACGGAATTATGATTTAGGAAATCTTGTTTTAATTTCAGCTTTTCCTTAGATTCCGTGTTCCATAATGTCTCATTCTCCATTTGTAAACTGGGGATAATTTTTCCATTTCTTTGAGGGGGAAGACAATGTTTGTTATCCCGACCAAGAAGAGAAAACAGTTAATAAGCTGTGTTTGACCTAGTATTGTGGCCAATTTTCAGGGACTGCGGAAACTCCTGCAGCTTTTTTTCCTCACAGGGGATCTCTGATGACAAATCCATTTAGCCAGATTATTTTAATGGGAGCTGTTGAGCACTAAATGCTTTTGAAACTCTGTCCGATTAATGTGCAAGAGATCCTCATCTATTGTAATACTAACAGTCAACAAAAAACTTTGTGGAAAAAATAAACTGATTAAGATACATATTAAAAATCAATTTGTCATTACTGGTGATTGATTTTATCCTTTAATTCAGGACACACAGTCCATCTGGAATTCCCAAATCCTTCTCATTATTTAATTGCAAACATTTTTGCAGGCTGCCTCCAGTTTGATCGTCATACATGTGTTATGCATTAGGTGGAAGAAGCATGACCAACTGTGTAATGGAATTGTGTACTGAAAAATACTTTAGAGAATATCCTACTAACAAAGAACCTTCTCTTAAGCCAGCAGTGGATTGCACAGTGAATGATGGTTTCAGAATAATTTTCTACTGAGGATCAAAAATTGCTGAAAGGCAAAGTGAAGTTAAACATGTTTCATGCATTGACAAGAATCAAGACTGGAGGAGAGGCAAAGGAGAGATAAACATGCTTCACACATTGAAATACATTTATCATGGGATCAGTGTTTTAACTTAAGACTCAGAAATAAACTCTTTGAAGCTCCTGGAGTTCCAGAATGGCATCATATAGAGAATGTTTATTCTGGTTGCACCGTCTCTAAGAGCGGTATTTTAAAACAGAGAAAATGCTCTGTTGTCCTAAGAAATAGCAGTAATGAATATCATGTTTCTTTTTATTTGTTCAGATTTCCCTAAATACTTCAGTTTGTTGTTTCCCTCAATGTTCACCAGATCTGTAGATTTTCCCTATAGGATATAGGTACCAATAGAATACAGACATAACAAGTTTAATCTGGATCTATAACTACATTTGTAGCTAGTTAGATTACTTATGAAGAGTTATTAAAGGAAGATTAATGGAATATTGTTTCTCTGATGTAATTGCTTATGAAACCTGTAACTGATCAGTTTTCTTTTAGTTTTTTTTTTTTATAGTTTGTACATTTGTTTTTGTGTTTATACATTTGCAATATGTTTTCATTGTTAAATTATGTTTTAGTAGTATACTGTGCCTTGTGCTCTAAACTAAGGCTGTTTAGTTTGCGTGTCAAAAGAACTTTATATTATGGAACTTTAATTCCCTAAAGCTGTAGGTTATGCAATTAACTAATCTGTATCAATCATCCGAGATTGTAAAAGATTCATTCAAAGTCTATGAAATGTAAGCTATAATTTAATGGATTCTGGGGAAGACTGTGAATGCCCTTAAGTAAAATCCACCCTTGACTAGAAGCCAATATTCAGTGATTTCAGGGGTAAGTTTCCTACAGCTTTTGGAATAATATTTGGTCTGAAGCAGATTCAGAAATACCAGGGCAAAAGGTTCCATTGATTAATTCCAGAGTAGATTGAGCCTCACAAGGTACAGTTGCTTGCTTTTACCACTTATGGTGGAAGTCTCTATTAATTCAAAAGTATCAAGCTACTAAATATTTTTTTTGTGTATGTGTAGCAGTTGTGGGCAGATGTTTTTTAAGAAATACCAGATGTTTAAAAAACTGAAGTAAAAAAAAAACCAAACAAACCAAACCATGGCTGCCTAGAAGCTGTTTTTAAGTAAATGAGGTATGTTGTTGCTACTGTGTGTAGGTTGATTATATTTGGATATGGAGGCATTCTGTATCTCAGAAGCCTGATAGGTGGTATATGACTGAGAACCTTTGCCTACCAAAGTATTGGCAATCAAAAGTTTTCTATGAGTTTCTGTGAGTGATAGCAAATACAGGTGATGGAGATTAAGCATTTGGACAAGTTGAAGGTAGTTACCAGTTCAGTTTAGAACCCCTGCCATCTGTTTAGAGCACACAGGTACTGTCTTGATAAGAGCAATAAACATATTCACTGTTCTGACTGATAAAGGTGCAATGTTTTGTATTTTGTGTTATGACCAGCTGTTCTACCTCATAAAACAAAGAGTGCAGCATGACAGCAATTACACTGTTGGTTGCAACTGCCTGAATTCAGGTTCTCTACTGGCATGGTACTTCAAAAGTGAAGATATCAACTCTGTCAACTTTACTCTTCCCCTCTCTCGTACTGCTGATAATAAAGAAGCTTGCAGCAATTTCCCCATTGTATTTGGAGAATATATTCAGTGGCTTTTCTGCTTTTGAAAGCCAAGTTCCTTACCATTTGTCTTCTTTCCCAGTGTTAATAGGGGGACCATTACCTCGAGGACATGAGTTTGAACTACATGATGTTCGATTTCACTGGGGGAGAGAAAATCAGCGTGGTTCGGAGCACACAGTTAATTTTAAGGCATTTCCCATGGAGGTAAGAGTGACACTGCATTGCAATACAACAGCTAAATGCAAAAGATTTTTCTTTCATAACCTGAACTCCTGGTAGTTGAAAAGAGTTTCTTTTAGCTCCCCATTTTATTGCTTTATATTTCCACAACAAAGCAATCTTGCTGAGGTGTGCTTTAGTGCAGGTAAATTAGGACATGCATCTGGAATAGAATGCCTCCAGCACTCATCAGATTGTGTGATTAATTGGTCATAAAGTTAATTTGCAGAATTATTAACTTCTGTCTTAATAATATTAGTGTTCTAACAAGATCTGCCGTTTCAACACTTCCTGTGTCACCTTGACTAATAGCTATAGATGGGGAGAACTAGCCACTGGAAATACTTCCTTGGTGAATAATAACAACCTAGGTAAATTTGGAGTAAGTGTAGAGCAATTGGTTCATGAAATAGCATTACATACCTGAAATTTGGAGATTATGGGATATTCTTGGGTATGTTCTGTTATATCTCAATGAATTACAAAATTAGGAACACAAGCAAAGTGATAATGCAGTCTGAAAAAATTAATCTGTTCATGAGGTGTCATTTTGAGCTCCTGGGCAGCCCAGGGACCTATTTCTCCTGCCCCCCAGTCTATCATTTGCTTACATTTGTCATGGAGTGGCTTGGAGTATCCCTGAGGCTCTGAGCTGCAAGATCTGATACCAGCCCCGTTGTTTGGTGTCTTCAGCTTTGCATGTTTTATTTCATTTGTTGTGCACTATTGGTTTTAAAGAAACTCAAGATTTTTTCAGAGTTCTATGAATTATCTGTGCTTTATTTATCTATCATAATCCCCCAGGAGCCTGAAACTCTGTTTACTTTTTCTCTGTGTTGTTCAGTGCTAGAAATTTGTTACTGTAGCATTATATTCACAGGTGCCAGACTGGAATAAAACCGCTATATGGAAAAGGATATAAAAAGTATTAGAGCAGCTATTGCAGAGCTAAGTGTAAAAAGCTTGTGGTCTTAAACCATCAATTTAATTCTTAGTGTTGTTCGGGTGCTTTCTTTAAGAGTTGTGGGTCAGAGCCTGGTCTCTGCTGCTTGCTATTTTGCCCTGGTCCATCAACCCCCCCCAATATATGAAATCACTCATAGGGGCTTTGCAGGTTGAATTGAGGCAGATCATGTAATCATAGAATCATTTAGGTTGGAAAACACCTTTAAGATTATCAATTCAACCGTTAACCTAGCACTGCCAAGTCCACCACAAAACCATGTCCGCATCTACATGTGGATCCACTTTGCATGTTGATTTCAGCACATCATAGTAATGCAGGAGAATTACTTGAATGGGGAGGACTCATCAATAAAAGAGAAAGCAGAAGAATCATCTCTTCATCTTGATTACGTCGCATATTATATACAACATGGCTTTTATGGGCATTAAGACCTTCAGGATACTGCAGTGTTCTCCTGAGGCAGGAAGTAGTTTGCTGGTTGTGAAACAGCTCTGCATAGTGCTTTTCCTCAAGGCTGATCCAGCATGTGGTGATCAAGAAATATTGACATAAGCTATGTTGAGATCTGTACTTGGGAGTTTGTCAGGGACTCCTGTATCGTTGTTTATTAAGGATCACTTCTCAAACAGCCTTGGTGGTGTGTGGGAAGAGTCTGTTGATAATCTATGGAAACCCCAGAACTCTACTCCAAATCAGTCCAGAGAAAAGCGTACTTGACCCAGAGATGTAAACCAACAAACTTAATCAGTCGTGAAGGGATTTCATTTTTCACCTACCGCAAAAGCAGCACGGCAGCTGCACAAACAGAATTCTGGCAGAGTTGAAGAACATCACCTGGCATTGAGCAAGCTGGTGTTATCCCATCTCTTGTATCAAAGGAGGTCTCAGCTAGATTGATCTCCCAGAAATAATTACTGAGGCAAAAATTCTGTAGCAGAAAAAAACCCTGACTCATAATATCCTTTGAGTACAGTGTGAATGTTTAATTTTGCAAACAGATCCTTATGCAGATTAATTCTTCTGGCAGAAAATGACAGCATAGCATGCCATATCCAAGGTCAGTTGCACACAGATGTACTGGCTGAGCCAGTTCATCGCCTTCTGCCCTGTGCTGCAAGGAAGTGCAGGGCAGTTTGTTTGACAGATGAGCTGCAGTTCCTTCTGATATATGCACAAAGAGCTGCTATATTAAATTGTCCAAATCAAATATTATACTTGAGCAATAATAAAACAGGTGCTTGTGACCACTGTAAATGTTTATGAAGTCTGAGACTTCAGAATGGAAGATTTTCTGTTTCCATTCCAGAGGTTTCCACATCTAGGTTTTTAGGGTTTTTTTGGTGAAGAGCAATCATTTTGAGCAAGGGACCAGGAAATCTTACTTTCTTAACTTCTAACGTTAGCATTGATTTACACATTTGTTGGAAAGCACCATATTCTGGACACATATTGGGATTGATTTTCACTAGGTTTGTTAGTTACTGAACCCAATCAGTGATGAGTGCCTGTTTTGGCTAGGTACAAACAGTCTGTTGTACTTTATGCTTCTGTCCAGTACTAAATACAAAATAAACTGGCAGTTGTTTGTGTGCACAGATGTATGCCTAGAAATATGTTGAGCACCAAGTGCATAAGTTTGGATCTTCTGCCAGTGGAGTAAATCTAGTAGGTTGTTTTCCTAAAAAGCTAGAAATGATTTACAAAGCAAATGATAAGGATTTTCAATTCTCCTCTCTTTGTGGGAGGAACACAAGTCAAAGGGATAAGCAATATCTTGAAAACATAAGTGCTTGGTTTAAGTGGGTACATTAACAACACAACAAATGAGGCCCAGATTATATACTCCATTATGCTATTATAAAACCTGAGCAGTTCTACGTAATTCAACTTTGAGTTTGAAGAGATCTATGTGAGGTGAGTATCTAAGACTATTTATTGACTGCAGCAGCAGTCTGGTTTTTTAGGACTGAAGACTGTAAAGCTTTATTTTATTACATTGGACAAAATAGTTGTGGAACAGCTTCAGATTAGCAGTGTAATCATTTTCGTAACGGATGACTAAAAAAGAGTGTTATTTTTCAAATTTTGGAAGCTCACTCTTCAATTACTTCCTTAGTCTCTTCATCTTTGATACCATAACTACTTTTTGAGAAATTAGCCAATATTCTGTATTAGTTGGGTAATAGCCTGTGTCTTTTAGTGCAATAATCTATTATTTCTTTCTAGATAGCTGGGGCCTTTGCATGTGGTTAGGATATATGGGTTCATGGTGAAATGTGTTAGACTACTAAGCTTTTGCAACCTCTGGAACAGCTCCTTGAAATAAGTCACACTGTCAAAAAATGTTGTTCATGTGGCTTGGAGGTTGAGTTTATTGTTATTTTTGTTATTATAAGAAGTTCAGCAAAGATGTGTTTCCACCTTCCTTGACAGAAGAAACCAGAGTGTTGACAGTAATAAGCTGATGTTATCATTTTCACCAAAACATCTGTGTTTACAGTCATTCAGGAGGACAGGACAAAACAATAAATAGTTATCAAAGGTAAATACTGTAACATATCTTTTTAAACAAAGGAAAGCAGAGGGCTGTACATATTGATACAATACTCCTCTCTCTCTCTGTTCCTTTAAAACAAAAGCATGAAGGCCATTCTTGCCTTTTGGCCAGAAATTGGAAGGAGACATTTGTGCAACTTTCTCCCATAAACCTTCCTTAGCAAGTACTTCTACTGCAGATAAGCAGTGTTACTTTGCCTTTTCGCATTGCTTGCATTAAAGATTTAGTAATGGTCTTAACACTGAAAGACTCTTTCTTGCCAGCAAATGGAAGAAGGTACCAAAGATTAGATTGTGCTTTACAGCACACATTTTCGCAGAGAAGTAAAATCCACAGTTATACATGTGATTTACCCGAACGTGTTTTAGGTGTAAGAAAGATACGAATTGTTTGACGTCAGGAAGGGGAAAATGGATTACCCAGGGAATTACAGACCAGTCAGTCTCATCTCTGTGCCTGGAAAAATCTTGGAGGAGATTGTCCTGGAAGGCATGCTAAGGCGGATGAAAAACAACAAGGTGCTTGGTGAGAGCCAGCATGGCTTCACTAAGGCGAAATCCTGCCTGACCAATTTGGTGGCCTTCTATGATGGGGCTACAGAACTGATGGACAGGGGTAGAGCAGTTGACATCATCTACCTGGACTTGTGCAAAGCGTTCGACACTGTCCCGCTGACTCTCTCCCTTACCTTTGATGTATAATGGAGATAGAAGGGAATAAAATAGCAAATTAATGCTATTAATTTTTGTTGTTAACAAAGATAAAGCTGGGGCAGCTAAAAATGGGGACCCACTGTACTCAATCTCTGTATTCTGCATGCTACAGTGCAAGGCCAAATCAATTTCCAGTCAAAAAGACAGGAAAGACAGCATGAGTAAGTGAACCATATGATGCCATCAATGCTGTTTTATGGAAAAAACCCCAAACCAAACCAAAAAGGTTTTCACTGCTTCTGAAGTGAAGGGAAGCAGGGAAAATTATTCCTTAAAGGCGTCTCTTCCTCTTAGTTACTCAAGTGATGGTGTGACCAAAGGCACAATCTGGCCATAAGGGAACAATCTTTCCATAAGGGAATTTCCAGACCAGTGCTCTGAAATAAAACTGTATCTGAGAAAATAAAAAGGTTCCTTTCACTGCTTGCACTATAAGCAGGAGGATAATTCTCTGTAATCCATCCTCTTTAAAACGTAGGATTATATTAGCTGTGAACCATGTGAAAGCTCTCAGTAGAAGAGGATTGGCAGTAAATCATTCCAGTTTCCAAGATGTGTAGGAAGATTAAAAACTGTATTATTGTCTGTCCTGTAGTTTTTGAGTAGAACAGAAGACAATCTAGTTGCCTGAGGGACCAGAATCAGTTTTGCACAGTAAAAAAAGATGTTCCTTTCAGTTGTGTAGTGAGCAGCAGACTAATTCATTCTGTTGACCGTTTCAGAGCTACTGAAATACCTGCTGCAATGAAGTTAAATAGAATGCAACAAACATATCCTACCCTCAATCTGATTTAAACCATTAAGTTTTCCTTTGTTCACATGAAATGATGCCTGCCTAAGGATCTCATCTAACAGAGTTACAGCCTTAGGGCTTCAGGTTAGACTGTTAACATTACCCTTATCTACCCAAGTCTTTACAGTATTTGGTTTGGAGTTTTCTCTGAGCCTGACTCTGAAATCAGACATCTGCACACTGTGCATCCTCTCTCTGGTCTTTCTTGAGAGGAGGTGTCATGCTTTCAACATGGAAATGTATTCTTTGCCAACTTCTAATATTCTTTGCCAACGTTATTTAATCTTGCAGTCTGTTTTAATCAGTTCCTTATTAGTTTGTTAGCAAATTATTTGAGTTAAAAAATAAAACAGAGTATTTGTAATTGTGATAGAAGGCCTGGGAGATAGTGTGCATGCAAACATGCATCTGTCTTTATGAAGAGACTTAAAAACTGCAGTGGGACTGGGTGGGTGTGAACGGCAAGCAGGATTTAACCTGTAATGACAGTAATTTCTAATATGTGAGCTCAGTTCTGCTATCTATGGATTTTTGCCAGTAGCTTTAATGGGACTATGATACTAGTTATAAACCCTAAAAGAGAAGGTTTTAAACCATAGGGTTTAAATCTTGTTGCCTTAGCTGATTGCACTGATTACCTGCTTGTGAAAAAAAAAACCAGAAAAAACTCATTCCACTCTAGCAGCACAAGAACTATGAATGGAGAATCTTGCTTAGGCTGTCATGAATTTAGCAGGAGGCAAAAAGAACAGATTCCAGAAGGGTTTAAGTAGCTGGGGTTTGGAATTCTGCTCAGAAATTACCCAAGTTTTCTAGTGGAAAGTTAACTTGTTACTCCAAGGCTTGGACAATTTTCTAAATTTTGAGATCATTGCAGATCAATACTGCGAGTTGTGATTGAAACAGTGTGTCTTATAAGGGAATATCATTCATGTAATAGCTATATCCTTGACAGGTTATGAATAATAGATTAATAATAGTTTAAAGTAGATATGTCCATTGGACATTATCTAATTTTTGAGGACATAATTGTGGAAAAACACAGGAAAATCAGGCCAAAGTCTAAGCAAATGTTTTCAGTTTTATTTTCCAAATCTGCAGTGATTTATATAAGAATTTTTTACACATTATGTAGGTGCCATTTACGAACATAACAATAATACTTAACTTTACGCAGCACTGTATGGGCAAAATTGGTCCGAGCACCAATCCCAGGGCTGTCAGTGAATTGTATTATGGGATACTAGCCATTGGGGATACTATGGGATACCAATGGGATACTATCCCATTATGGGATACTATGGGATTATAATTGTATTATGGGATACTAGCCCCATATGTGCAGGCCTTTAAGAATTTTTCTTCATTTTTCTATGTAATGTACACTCTGGTCCCCAAATTGATGTGACTTCTCTTTGGGTTTTTTTGTAGTGATCCAAAGCTAGGAGGTCTCCATCCCCTCCCAGTAGACAGAGAAACAGAAAACCAGCAACAAAAGAAAACCAAAATTACCATCATTGTAAAAGCACACATGAGGAGCTTATGACTCTTGACACTGCTAGTTGCTAAGCTCTTTCAGTATTATATTTTTATTGTGGTTGAGGGTTAATTTGACCTAAAGAGGCACATGCAGTCTCTGAAGTGTACCTTGTTTCTAGGTAATTTGTCAATATGAGCTTGGATTGGCCTTGTTTTGCTCAGTCACATACAGTTTGAATTTTTTAGGGAATACATTCTATGATGTGTTTTGTATTATGGATTTGTGAAAGCAGGTGCAAAACTGGGCTGATGTGCTAGCACAAACATGCTTTTAGCATGGCTGTCACCTGAGAAATGCTCAGTTAAGCCCTGTGGAAGAAATGTACACATCTTCAGAGGTACCAAGTGAGAATTCCCTTCTGTGCAATATATGCAATTGATTTGTTGGATTGTAAAGGATGTACAAGCTGCGGGGCACCAAGTCAGAGAAGAATGGCATTAACAGTTTGTACTGAAGCTTCTTTATCCTTTTGTCTCCCTTTTATGAGTTATCTTATTAACAGTGAGTTGTGTGTGTAAAAGATCCATGGCTCATGTGCACTTAAAACTCTTCTGAGGTGTCAAGTTGCAGCAGTCTGTAATTTGTAACTTCTACCAGTATAGAGAATTTCAGTATTCTTTTCAGAAATAAATGGTCCAAAATACAGATGACTGAGCAGAATTCTTCTAAGGAGAAATGCCATAGGTGGAGAGAAGTTGCATGAAGGAAATGCAAATGAAAAGAAAATGAAGAGTCTCTCAAGAGGCAAGCCCTTCTCTGGGCTCCCTGTTCTATCTTACCTCAGCTCATTGGTTTAGTTCTGCCATAAGCTGCAGACAGTTTTTGTGCTTCACATATAATAGACATCTTGCACCAAATTATATTGCAGTTGTGCTGGGCCAAGATGCAGTGTTCAGTTGCAGCCTGTAGTAACAGGTTTGGTGGTGAGGCAGGCAAGTGACTGAACAAAATAGGTTGTAGCAATCTCTGTCTGAGGTGGAAGCAGTATAGCCCTTGATACTTTTTAAAAATATGTGAATCTTTTCAAGTCGTAGAGCAAAATTACAGCATTGCCTTCTTTACTTTCTCATACAAGTGTCTTGGTGACAGTGCTTGTACTTTTGGATATACAGGCTGCTATCATGGCATCCACCCTGATATCTGTTGGAGGGACAGTACAGCCTGGCAGAAGCAATCCAGGAGGTTCCTCGATTGTGTGGAAGACGGCTTCCTTCTGCAAGTAATAGAGGAGTAGACAAGGAGAGGTGCCATGCTTGACCTCGTGCTCACCAATAGGGAAGGGCTGGTTGGAAATGTGATGCTCCAGGGCA
>JANHGB010050438.1:0-18253 GCA_026283785.1 Coracopsis vasa | reverse complement strand
GATCAGCAGTGAATAGCCAGCATGTTTCTGCCTACTTGGCTGAGATGACACATCCAGATCACTGATACTGGCTGAAGCATAAAGTCTTGTGCTTATTTCTTATAGAGCATGCTCAGCTCTGCCACGTATAGCAGTGCATTGAAAGGTAGGTATGCTGCTGCACCAAGGCACCTGTCAGACGCAAATGCTACCACAGGCAAATTCCTCCTCAAAGTTTCTACAGGGAAAGCTGTGTTCAAAAAAGTCTGTCAAGGCAGAGAAACACTTTTGAAACTTTAGATTTCTCTCCTTTTAAAGCTATCTCCAGTGCTCAACTATTTCCACACGCTTACTCCTTGTCTAGGATAGAGTATAATGCGCCGGATGGAATGTCAAAAAGCAGCTACTGTATTCGGCATGCTCAACAGTAATTTATTTTACAGCATGTGCAATAGTATCTTATTTTGTGCTTGACATAGCAAATATTACTAATGTCCAGCCAGCACCTTACTAACTTTCTAAAAGCAGATGAAGCAAGAAACACTGCAAGCTGCTTTTATGTCATCTATGGGATGCTCTCAGTGCTCTGCAAATGCTTGGGAGTCCTAAGTAGCGGGCAGGAATTGTTTACACGTGGGAAAACAGAAGTAAAAGGGTTTTCTGTTTTCGAAAGCAGTCGCTAGCTCTGGGTCTCTGTCTTTTTGGTGCCAAACTGTGAGAGTTTTTAATGCTCTGGCATGTGTGCAGAACAAAGAGGAACTGTTCGCTGGTTTAACTGGTTTGACTTGTACACAGCTTCGTTGAAAAGGTACCTTAGTGCGCAGCCTGTGTAGCGCAGTGAAGAAGCAGATGTTCCTTCCACCCCTGTTGCCCATCAGGTCTGGGTTTCAGAAGTGACCTAGTCGAAGCCAACAGTGTTTGCAGTGTCCAGTGCCGCTGAGAGCTGGGCCAGGTGTCAGATCAAATGTCTGGAGCCGGGCGTTTAACATATTTTCGGATGTCCTTCTTGGTGATTTCTTTCCAGAAGTCTGTGGTAGAGCTGGGAACGGAGCCTGTTCCTGTGCTGTGAGAGGCTGTGCGTCTGACGAGACACAGGCACAGCCCAACAAAGTAAATGTTGTGATTTCATGGCTGGAGCTCAATGGCACCCGGCAGTTGCACCAGGGGAATTTTTCCCCCTGACTGCAGATTCGCAGGTGTTCACACTGTGGCTAAAGCCTCAGAACCTCTGATCTTCAACAGGAGCTTCGTTTTGAGTCAGTAGTACCCGTGTGTCTTTGTACTCCTGTTTCTGTGTGCAGCTCAGTTGCGGGGTAGCCTTAATGAGGAGGATAACCAAGGCAGGAAGGGTCAGGGAGCTGGTGAGATACAGGTGAAAAGCACATCATAGGGCTGAGCTTAATAACGGATTGCACAGAAGAGTATTTTACACCAGGAGCAGGCTGTTGACTCCAACAGCATGTAATAAGCTGCTTCCTGAGCTTGACAATAGAGTGGGGACTGAGCTTATGGATGGATGATAGGCTTTGGCATTGCTTGCTTGTTTGAGTTGTCTGGTAGAATCGCACATTTCTTTCTTCTTTAATTCCATTAATTGAGGTTATCTGAATTAATATGACAGGAGAGGTTGTCATAGTCTATGTCTGAACATCATGTCCGCTGCCAGTGCTGGCTGTGTGGCAAACGCCTGAACACATTGCTGGGACCGTCAAGCCTGGGCTTTGCCTCGCTGGTGTGTCCACAGCAGGGCAATACTTGTATGGGGTGGCCACACCACGTGGGTGCAGCTCCCTGCTGGTCCCTCTTTGCAGTGTTTGGTTGAGTGCCACTCCTCAGTGCAGATGTTTCTGGCTTGTTGTTTGCATGAGTTCATGTTGAAAGCTTGCGTTCTCAAGACATTCGCTTCTATTTGTTTAAAATGTGCTGTTTCCATAGGTTGCACCTGCTCTCAAGGATACCACCCAAGGGTAAACATGGAGAAGGCACAAAGCCAGCATCACAAGTGCAGTTTCCATGGAAAATGCAGGCAGGTATATCTGTACACGTAATAAGATGCTAGGCTCTGGGTGTCTGTTCTGTTCCTCTGCTCTGGGATGTGGTGAGGAGCACCCAGCCTCTGGCAGCAAAGAGGTCTCCAGAGCAGTGAAACAGCTTAGGTAGCTGAGCTCCTTAAAAAAGAGCAGTTGAAACCACATCCCAACCACCCCTCTTCCAGCACAGGTCAGAAATTGTGCCATTTCTTGAGTAAAATTTCAGTCAGGCTTAATTTTCTTTTCATATCTGTTTTAGAAAATGCTAAATATTGAGCTGCTATTTGTCAAAAGTAGCAAGAGGGATTTCAGACCGAAAAGCAGGACTTCGGTTTTTCGTTTAGAAGGGAAAGTGGGAAATTTTTGTCATCAAAACTACTTTAATGGAAAAAGAAGTTGTTGAAGAACATTCTGATTGAAAGTATTTCAGCCATCTGCCTTAAGGAGGAGGTGAAAACCCCTCAGACCCTTCCCACTGTGAATATGCGGATTTTCTGCAGTAGAAGGCTGAATCTTTCACCTGTGGTTGAAGCCTTTGTTTTGTTTCGTTGTGTTTCTTTTATGGATATCCCCATCACTGAAACATGTAAACAAGAGGAGTTTTGGGTGAAACTCTAGCTGATAAGGGGCAGGGAGCAATTGTGGGCTGACAGCAGGCTGGAATCAGTGACTTAATCAGCCATTTCCCATTCTAATTGCTATGATTCTACAGCTGAAAGAATTACACAACGTGTATTTTAGTTGGAACAAGATACTATTATTGAGTAAAGTGCATAATAATTGTGTTTCAGGAGGTGAAATAAACGTCTATCACCAGGCACTTTAATCCATCATTGTACTTTGCTGAATTACTGAAATTGCACTGCATTCAATACTAAAATTACATGTAATACAGTGATTGCTGAACTGACACTCACAAAAGGATGTCTAGTACCTACATTTGTTTTCCTAATTGACAATTTTAGGGTTTGATTTAGGGAGGGAAAAGCACCCACAGCCCTGATTTTGGTTGATAGGAATGGAGAGCACGTAGCTCCTTACAGAGGCAAAGCCTTTTAGCATGGATGGAGCCTCCCTCTCATTTGCTATAGCTTTCAAGTCCTTGCTTAGTTCACTGGATAGATCCATTTTGCCCACGTTTACAAAAACATTAGATTCTGATACAAGCCTTTCTCATAATGATACACCATTTGCTTATATTGTTCTGCAATTTCTTCACTGGTCATTCATTAATTAATGCCACATTTTTCAGACAGGAGCAAGTGACTTGACCAAGCGTACTTAGCACAAAGGAAAAAGTCACGTTTCTCACCTGGATCTCCAATGGCAATTTGGAGATGCTGCAACTTTTGTTGTTTCTTCTTCCTGCAGTCTCTCCACCCTGCAGGATTTTAGTTGGAAAACATCAAAATTAAAACCAGAGCTCTTGGTTTCAGCTCCTGGGTATGATATTTAGATCAGGCCCACCTAGAATAATATTATTGTTTAAGATAGCACTCCAAAGATGTTGCCAAACTCTAAAATTAACTGATGCTAAACTAAACTCAGTTGTTTTTTTAGACTTCAGCTAATGTATATGATCACATGGGAGAATACATAGGATTTTTTTCCACAGGCTAAGCGATATCCTTTTGCAAAGGTGTATATCTCCTTTCTCATCAGACTGAGTGAACAGGTGAAGAAATATCAGTTTTATACAGGGAAAGACATTTTGCGGTAATAGAGAAATATAGAAATAACCATTTTATTATCGTTTACGAGAATTTTATTATTGTCCCCTGCCCTTGGAAAACTGACTTGCTTTCTGAAGACCAAAACCACCTTTTTATTTCTTTTTAATCAGGGGTTTTCCCAGCCTGGCTGGGGCTAGAACAGGTCTTTAAGAAACTTAATTGCAAGATGTTAGAATTTCTCTTTGGAAGAGAAACACAGACTCCATCCAGGAAACACTGAATTTAAATCCTCTCTTGATGTTTCCATGGCCTCAGCCAAAGGGATGAAACCTTTCTTCATAGCCAGTGACATAATCTGTAGGTTTACCCACTCTTTTAGCAAAGTATCAAATGCTTTCATTGATATTTTTCTTCTTTTTTTTTCTGTAAATGAAAGAAGATGTGAATGTCTCCTTCATCAGCAGTCACTATATAACATACATACTGTAAGGTCTATTTAAAAAGTTTCAATAAGCTAAGCAAATATGAGGAATTCTGATGGGAAGGAATTAAAGACATCTATTTTTTTCTTCCAAAATAAATATGCAAGTTAATCTGAAATAGTGAAGAGTGCCAATTATTCATCCTATGTGTTAAAGTGACTCATGGTGAAGGTAGACAGTTTTATAGTGCAATTTCTTTACTCATGCTGGAAATGGATAGCTTCCAAGTGACACTTATGGAACAATTAACTGTTCAAGCATAATCAGATTTGTATGAAAATGTAAAGATAAGCGATTTAGCTGTGATCTCAGATGGAAAGTGACTGAGGGTGGTGGGCCATATTCCATTGTAAAAATCCCCTTTCTTTTACTAAATGGCACTTCTGTGCTGGATTCAGGCAAGTAACAGCTCCCTTGACTTTCATTGCCAGGATGACACACGACTGATTTGCATCATTGGAGATCCTTGCTGATGGCTGAACTGCTTTGCATATAAATGAGACCTAACCTGAACAGCTGTTCAACCGGTGGATATGAAGGATTTACAGTTCTGGATCAGGTCTCTGTTCGCCACCAGTCTCCAATAGAACCCTGCTCCAGGCTGCTGGAAAGCATGTAATGTTTTCATACCTACATACCCGGAGCTTAGGTGAGGACAGAGGTTGGGGGTTCAGATGGCCAAAAATGTTTTGAAGCCATTTTACATTTTAAAGTTAAAATGCTCACTTTTCAGACTTGGCCTCTCCCTTAAAATTGTCTTCTGTATGGTGGAAAAGTGAAGTGCTGTTTTACTCTCCATGTGTGGCAGACTTGTGTGGGTGCCTGTTGGTAAAATATGAGCTACAAAGGTAAGGACCCAGCCAGCCAGCCCAGAGCAGCCAGGCTTTGACTGCCAGTTCTCTGTGCCTCTTTGGATTTGCCAGCCCACACACGGTTCTGGTGATACATGCACTACATGCCTCTACTCCTGTACAGTGCCAAGATGGTTGCACAGACATAGTGCATAGGCATAGCACTGACAGCATAGCAGAGGCTCATTCTGCATCTTAAGGTGTTGCCTGTGCCATCTCAGAGAGCTTTTCTGCTACCCCCACAACCTGCTCATCTCCAAATTGCCTAGGGTTGGGGAAAGGCAGCTTGAAGCCAGGAGAGGCTGGGGGGTTTCTGTCGCTCCAATGCCTGCCTGCATCCATCCATGAATCATCTTCCATCAAAGTGGTTGTCCTTGTGTTCCTGTTGACTGATCCTCTCTGTGCTGTTGGTCATGTGTTTCTCCTTAAAGTGTGCTCTTATCTGCGCTGCGTTTGCAAATACACTTTGTGGAGGAAGTGGGAGAAAATGTGATGATGATGTCCTGACCCCGGCCTCCCTTGAGCTGTGTGGGAAGGCCTCTTAGAAAACCCTTTTTTTGTGATATTTTCAGCTTAGTTTCCGCATCCCCAGAGGCCTGGCTAAGACTGGGAGGCAGCCAAGCCTTGAGGGACTATTCATCTGCCTGAACCCTCCCTAAAGATTTGCCTGTCTGTGGAACAAACCACATTGTCAAGGGCACTGTTATTGGTGTGTCAGAGATAAGAGTAGCTCTCAGCACCGGGAGAGCCTTGAGACAGTTCGGATCCTTGGCCAAAGCACCAGAGGCATATACCCCTAGAGCAGAGGTGGTGGTGCCCTAAAATGCAAGGACTGAAAAACACCTGCACTGTGCTTAATGTCAGAGGTTTCACTGCCAGCAGTGAGATTCAGAAAAATATTTGGAGCGCTTCCAAGAAAGCATTTGTAGATCTGGGTGCACAAGCCTGTGGAAGTGGTCTCCTGGCAATGCCCGCACATGCACACAGAGCATCTTGGTCTTGAAATGATGCTTAAACACTGCTTATTCCTCCACTGAAGCTGGCAGAAAGGGGAATGAGCACTATGATCCTATCAGCTGTGCAACAAATCCCTGATGATACGAAGGCTCTGGAATGAAATCGGGCACCTGGTACCTCTGCAGCGATGGCAAAATCCTTCAGATGCTGCTTACTGTGGAGGCAGAACTCAACCTGTTATAAACACGTCCTCTTTTCCTGAGTGTGGTTGGTTTTATCTCCAGGTTAAGAGGATGTTCAGATCCCAGATGGAAAAGGAAGTTGTTTGGCTTTCAGAGCTTTGTTTACTTATAAAAGGCCTAACAAACATGGTTGTTAGGGCCCCCTAGGAGGTCTTTCTTATGAAGCTAGGGGCTATTGGATTAGGCAAATGAGAGCCAGAGATTTGCCTAATAGCTTGACAGGCCATGAGGGATTAGACTCTTGTGGGCTGGTGTAAACTTGTGGGACAGAGGTGCTGTGGCATGGGTCTCTTCTTAGCTGTGGATAAATACCTTGTCAATGTGGGCTAATCTTGTTTGCCTTGTCCTCCATAATGCTGCATTACAGGACACAAACTCCGCCAATTTAATCACTGTTAGAATCTAATTGTAGGGTTTTGTTTCATGCACGTACCTCCTCCATTATGCACCACTTTCAGCATTACAGGGGTCAGTGATTAACACTAATTTTCAACTCACATTGATTCGAGCTCCTGAAATAGTTGCTCCTTTGGGACGAAAGGTTCAATTGTAGCTGGCTGAAGGCAGGTCCCTCTGGTGAGATCCCGCTGCCGCCCTGGCATGCCTCACTCCATGCTTCTTTTTCAGACCCTGGTATTCACCATGTTTCTCCCTCCCCATATAACCCAGGTACCCTCCCCCTGAGCTGGGATCCTGCTTTGCCATTATGCTATGCACAAGGAATGGCAGCCTGGAATGGCACCCTGTGAAGCCTGAAGGACACCCCTAGAGGGCACCCACCCCTCCCTGGCACACTTTGATACCTTTCATTTGGTTTGAAATGGGAGTCAGTGGTCACTGATATCAAAGGCAAATGGGCAGTTAGCAGCAGGACCGAAGTGCTGTTAAGGGGTTGTACATAAAGTGGACATAGGACTTCTCTGCTCCCAGGTCCCTTTACATTGGTCTGATGGGGTAGAGGTCTGTGAGTGTACAGCGTTTATAGAGCATTGTGGCTTTTGCTGCACCTCTCACTTCTGCTCCTGGCCAGCCCAGAGAAGAGCAGCCACCTCTGCTGGACTGGGTTTGCTACCAGGACACAGGCCCTATTTGTCTTATTATGATGATGGTTCCATCCCATCCAGCCCCAGGTTTATCACACTTTTTAGGCATCTTCACGTTTCCTCGCTCCAAATCTTCCCCTTGTCCTCCCTACAATTATACCATGTGCCCAGCAGCACTGGGTCCAGCAGAGGAGCTGGGGTCCAATCACCTGCAACCGCTGGGGGCACATAGCCCTGAGTCTTGATGGATGCTTTTTGGAGCTGAGGGAGCCAGGAAAATTCACTGCAGCACATCCCTGGGTCTGGAGGCAGCCTCCCCCACAGCTGATTAGCATCTGCAAGGCGCTGGAGGGGATAGTGCAGGTGGGAGGAAGAGCTCAAGCCAGTTCCTTCTGCCCCACAGTCTTGCTCAGTTGTGCAAATTGCTCCTGAGCTCTGGGGGAGCCATAAGCCCAAATTGCTCCTTAGAAAGTCCAGACCCTTCTGCCCCCTTCCAGCACAACCCCTCGGCTCTGTGCCCAGTGGGTGGCAGAGCTGCAAGGAACAGGGCAGATGGGAACAGTGTGTGTCAGTGGGGCTGAGTACCAGGTGACAGCTTCCCATCGGCAGTGACAGGGTAAAGGCTGCCTTGTGTGCACATGCTAATGGCAGCCACCTGGGCTCAAATACTGCAGAGATGGTGGTGTGAAAAAGTGCCGTAGGTCTTGTCCCTGACACCTTCTCTTGCCCAGCAGAGAAAAGCTTCAGGTGCCAAAAGGGTTGTAAATAGAGACCTTGCAGCCGGGTCCTTTACTAACATATCCCCAAAACAGCAGCGAGTCTTCCTGGGTGGATGGTGAGTGTAGAGCAGTGAGGAGTTGTGGGGGTAACAGCAAGACCCTCAGGGGTTGTACCGCCCATGCAGTGCTGGGCCAGTTCAAGCCCTTTGGCTTTCCCCCACTACATGAAACACCATCCACCTCCCATTCATTTCTCTGCATCCTCCTTGCCTTACAGGGAATGAGAAGATTTAAATTGCCATGTAAGCACAGCGGGGAGAAGGTGTGTAATGGGGGATTTTCCCTCTGTGAAGCAGGCCTCCATTGCCTCCCTGGCTCTGCTCTTCACACACCTCAGCATTCAGCCCTGACCAAGACTGAAGCTGAGAACCAAAAGCAGGCCAGCACAGATCCCGAAACACAAATGGTCTGTGGAGTGGGACCTGGCAGAAGGAAGCACAGCCGGACTCCATCGAGGTGGCAAAGGTTCGGGACTGAAGCAGTGAGAGGTAAAGTTTACCCTGCACATGCATTATTGCCTGCACTTTGTGCTACAGCTTAGTCATGGCTGACCCAGGCTTGGGAGAACAGAGCTGTGCTGGTTGACATTAACTCTGCTTAGGGCAGAAAGTCTTCCTCTGCTCTGGGCCTCCCCTGCTACCAGGCAAACACTGTCATCTGACTGCAGGTTGAGGTATGAGCTAAGCGAGCCTAAAGCTGCTCCCTGCCACTGGCTGGCTTTGCATGGCTCTGGAGACAGATGCAGAGGTGGCTCTAATGCACTTTATTACTGCTCTTTATTACCAGACTCCCCTAATGAGTTCTACTAATGCGCAAAACCCAGCATGACGAAGAAGCCCTCGCTCTTCTTCCACACCCTCCCTTTCTTCTAACTCCTGTAACACTTCCTGCTGGAGCTGTGTAGTCCTGCCTGGGATAGACTGCACAACTCGGCAGATGGCAAAAGGTATATACCCCTGAAGTGAGCTAGTTGTGATATACTCCTGAAGTGAGACCCTCTCCCAGGATCTCACTGCTGGTTCTTGCATGGGGAGGAAACATTGCTCTTTACCATGCCAGGAGCTAGCTTGCATTTTGGCCTGGAGCTCATTTAAACCGTGTTCTCTAGCTGCAGCTCTCTTCTTTGCAAGACAGTCCCAGGAGATTCCTGGGTTTAGGCAAGAGGGCAATTGCTATCTAACTGATGGAGCTGTGCATATCACTTGAGCTCCCACAGCCACCATTCTTCAAACACAAAGCTTCTGTCACCCTTCCATCCCTCAGCACAGGAGCCTCATGGAGCACTCCCATGAGTTTGCACAAAACTGACTCTCTCTAGGGAAGAAGAGAAGAAGGAAAGGGTTCCTGGTGCCCTGGGCATGATGCTGGGCAGCCCAGGGCACCTACCATATGAGAAGTCAGTGTTTTTTCCAATCTGAGTGCTAGGCTTTATAGACAGAATAAAATGTCATGTGGAGGGCTGCTAATATAGGGCTTGCCTGTGACTTCTGCATGTCTTGAATTTAGGGTTTACAAATTGCATAGTCCTGGGCTAACCTTTCTGCCAAGCAGATAGCTACTGAGTTCTCAGAAGGAAGTTCTTTGGCCACCTCCATCTGTACTGTCCAAAGGTCTTTAGAAGAAATATCCTGGGAATAGAACCTGTCACACTGTCCATCACTGAATGCAGGGCTCTTACCTCTTGCTGTGCCTTTAGCAACCACTTTGTTCTCCAATTCCTTTTCTTTAACTGGCTCTGTCTTTACTTATTGGAGCCCTTGTACTTAGACAAGATACATACTTGGCATAACAAAAGGGATTCCTTATAGCCAGCAGTGCATCCAGCTGCTCCCTGTCTCCTGTTGCTGAAAATTAAAGAGATGTAAAATTAGGATCTGAATGTCTCTGCATCTGGAGGCCTTGTGCATAGTTGGAGATGAGAGTTTAAGATGTGCCCTTTTCCCAGGAATAGTAATTTAAGATTTCAAGAAATGGCAATTCCTAACAAATCTTTCTCCAAAGAATCTTGCTTAAATACTTTAAATCACACTGGATGTGTTCATTTTTTGCTCATAGTTTTCTTTGCTTCTCTTGACTGCACACTCCAGTGTAATCCCAGGTCCTTCACTGAGAAACGCTTTTGAATGTTCCATCCACCCCTATACTTCTGGACCCCTAAGGGGGACAAGCAAACAGAAGGGAAGGTCCACTGCAAGCAGGAAAGTCAGCAATTTTCCTTCACCACCTCAATGGAATTCAGCATCTGCAGGCTTTAGTGCTGTATTGCCTTGAGTAACTCATGTTCCTAGGCATGGTGTCCAGGCAAAACCAAGTCCTGGCCCAAAGCAATGCACATCAGTTTTTTCCTGGCATGCCTTAGTCCATCTCTTTACAACAGGCTCCCAATTGCTCGGCTTCATCTTAGGGTGGCAATAACATAAAAAGGCTGCAGTAAATGGATTTAATTTGCCTCCTGGCCTAGCAGCAGATTTTCTTGGGTGAACGGTCAAGAGCTTGTATTTAAAAGCTCACTGCAAAAAGTACTGTCCATGGCTGATTGAGCTCATGGTGTATCCTGTAAATCTGTACTTCCCTGCTGTATTTGAGAACACTGGGTGCTGGGAAACCTTGAGAACTGTAAGTGGAGAAGGAGCCCCATTAATTCCTGTCTAGACTGGCTTCTGAGCCCAGGTCGCAGAGATGAAAGGGCACTTTATTAAGACAGAGCATAAATCCACCCTGCCAACAAGTCCACACTCCTCTGGATTATTTACACCTCTCTCCCTCCCTCTGGTCAATGCTTGTCCCTATATAATCTACATTAAAGTTCTGACAGGATTAATCCAATATATCTTAAGCTTTAAATATCAGGCTCTGTGTGCTTTCGTTTTCACTATGTCACAAAAAAGACTTCATGTTTTACAGATAGACTGAAGAAAAATATAGGCATCTAAGGAAAGGAGCTCGTTGTTATGGCTGAGAGACAAAATGTGTGCATAGAAGATTTTATTGCAAACGTGGCCTTTGTCACACCTAGAGCTCTCTCCCTGATGCGTCTGGCCCGCTGTGTCACGAAGGGCCAGCCAGGGGCTGTATGAAAGGAGACATCTGGGCTTTGAGCATCACCTTTCTGGATGAGGGGTGACAGCCCAGGGCCAGGCTACAGCCCCATTCTTATGCAGGACTGTCCTCCCTTGCAGTGATGTGCTCAGCTGCTGGGGACTAGGACTGAGGGGGTGCAGAGGGTATGGGTGGTTTAGGATGGAGGCTCTGAGAGAGACAGGTTTCTTTCCTTCAGAGATCTTACACCTTTTCATTGCTCTTGTTGTTTTGCTCCTTTATTTTCTGTCACTGGAAAGTTCCTGTCTTTGGAACATAGATTGTTTATGGGTGTTTTGGTGCTTATGGAAAGAGCCGTAGCACTGTAACCGCATCATAGATCCTGTCATCTCATGTTTGTGTGAGCTTCCCCACCTCCCTTGCAGCCAGGCGATGAGGAGCAAGCAGTGCCTATGGCAAAGAGCCTCGAAAGGGCTTTGGCACCAATATATTTTCAGACTGAAAATGTAAAATGTGCATTCACTCAGTGCATATGTATCCCTGAAACCCCTGGCTCACATGGTTCATCTCCGGTGTAGGTCCTGTTCAGCCGTACAACTGAGAGGTGAGGGGTATAGCGATGTGGAGCATTAGTGAGGTGGGTGCTGTGCAGTGAAAGACAGGCAAGGTGGCTATAGCTACAGTCAGCAGAACTTCTGGATGACATGGAAGAGCTGCAGCCTGCAAGGGGACATCCAGGCACTGCTGCAGGACTGGAGTTCCTGCTTCGCAGGCATGTGCATCACCCGTAGCAGGGCAGACCAATCCTTTGGCAAGAATGACTAATACTTTGGATTAATTTGTTTGAAAGAACAGATGACTTCTTGAGCATGCTCTGATGCAGGACTGCCTTCCTGTTGCAGACCCTATGCATTTGCACTGTTACTTGATATATCCAATGTGATAACAGTACATGATAATAGAGCTGCACAATGCTCAGAGCTGTGTGACTTGAAGACGTGCTGCAGATGCCAGCACATTGTAGCAATGACAGGCTAAGGAAACGATGAGTGCTGTTGAAAGGACACTCTGAATTTTTGTGCAGCCAGACAGGGATCTCCACAGTGTCAAAGTCTGCTCAGGTCTGCATTTCAGTACTTGCAACCCTTTTGTATTCATTTTCTGTTGCAGTTTTAGGAAATGAGCTTACTGGCATCGTCAATTTCAAGTCATTAATAAGTGTTTACCTAAAGTGAGTTGGAAACCTATAAAAAGGACCATTTGAAGTGTTTCCAAGATTCATTTGGCCAAAGAAATCATGACACCTGAATTATGTGTCAAACCCAGCATAACCAGGCTGCTACAATTTTGAATACCAAGTGTTTGCACTGAACTTGAAAAACTGTTTCCAAACCAAGGCTCAGTCAGACTACAGAAATATTTCAAATAGATTAAAAAAAAAAAAAAAAGTAAAAAAAATCAAAAGCTGTTCACATACCTGAAGAAAACAAATCACTGAGTATATCATTCAGGGGCTTCCTTATTTATCACTTTCTTCAGCAGCATTAAAGGTCAGTGCCATCTTCCCCATTAAACACCCAGCTTTGTCTCTCCGTGTGCTGCAGCAGCTGGCAGAAGAGGTAAAATACCTCGAGTTTTGCCTTTTTGACTTTACTATGAAGTTTATTGTTAGATACTTGGGGGCTCAGTAAACAACAGTTATTAAACAGCTCCTATCCTTTCCTTACTAGAGCAGCTTTCTCTGAGCTGGAAGGGCACAGTATAATCGCGACACCCTTTATGCTCATACAGAAGAATTTCTTTTTGTCATCTTTTTCATTCCCAGGTTTGTGTCAGGATGCACAGAGGGCTTCAGAATGCAATTAAGCACAAGCCTGAATAAGACAAGAGCATTGTCGAGCCTGTCCCAGCCAGGAGCCTGCTCCCCCTGTGCCTGTCGGACACAAGCCATCATCCTCTGTGTGGGGAGAGCACGTGGCGGCTGCTGGATGCAGGGATGGGCCATGCTGAGTTTGTGTTAAGGACAGAGCTGGAGCAATAGGGTATTGTGTAGTAGAAATAGCCCACAGAGTCCCAGAATTACTTCCCACTGGCTTTCCTTTGGTTCATCAGTTTCAGTATCTCAATGTGTAGAGTCAGCAACATGCCTTAGAAGCCATCTGTTAGTCTGGCCTGGGAGAAGAGACTGAAATATTCAGAAGTAGTCAGTATAGGGAGAAAAATCTCTAGAAACAAGCCAATTTATTTTTTATTTTTATGGAGCATATTTTCACATTTCTACTAGTCTAAACTCACCAGGAATTTTAGCAGGTACAGGCTCAGTTATATTTAGTCTCTTGCTTTTCCAGCTTTTTATACAGAAACCCTTGCAACAATAGTGAAAGATGGCATATATAGATAAGAACTAAATTGCTATTTACCTACATGACTTTAACCTGATTAACAGTGTCACTAAGTCTTTATGCTCTGTATTGTAGGCAGCGCTGTGATGACAGTGTGTGTGGATACACTGAGTAGCTTGAAATTGGGAACTGTTGGCAGTAGGCTTGTCACTGTGGTACAGAGCGCAGCATAATGCTCCCAAAATGCAAGGCCATTACCAGGACAGATGGCCCAGGAGGATCTTCATCTGTCCCTGATGATATCTGAGCTAGAGAGTTTGACAGCATTGTGAGTGCCCCTGCATCTCCCCATGGTAGTCAGCTTCACTAAAGACACATTCCTTGCAAGTATTTTGGACTTCACTCCCAAGCATGAAGAACAGAGGTTTTATTATCTAAAGACTCAACTAGATCCTCACACAAGGACAGCAGACAGGCTAGTGTGGATCACAGGAATGAAAAGCTTCCCCCAAACCTCCATCTGCTGGATGTTCCACTGGTTTACTTGCATGTACCTAGAATCATCTCTCCTTTCTGCAGTGCACAGCTCTCCAGCTCCTTACAAACCCAAATGAGTGCTTGGGTACCCCTGTTCTGCAACAGCTGGGAAAATGGCAGGCATTTCCCATTGGAAGTTGTGGAATAATTTAAAAAATATGAATAATAAATGGAAACAAATATAATACTTTCCCATGAAACAGAAGAAATGTTTTATAACCAACCATCCTTCATCAGATAATGCTACTGACGTAAGAACTCATGCCAGCTGTCATGTGTACCATCTTTCATTTCCACCAGTAAGTAGGGAGAGAGAAGGAAATGACTCCTTCCTTTGAGTCCATTCAAATGGAATCCTCCAGAACTGGCTGACATGGAAAACCCCACCACCTTTGTACTGGAAAGATGCTGCAATCACCTCTTCTAAAACATTAAATAAGATATGGGGAGAATTATCCACAAGGCACAGAATTGTTGTAAACTTTTGCTATCTAACCAGGTGGGGAGACATTTTTCTCCTCTGTTTAACTTGCCTGCTATTTCCTCCTCCTGGCATTTATTAATCCGACTGGTTAACCATTGAGTCCAGCCTGAAAACAGATCTCATCACAAATCCTATTCTCCATGGTGGACTTGGAAAAGGCTCTGGCTGAACAAAATCACTTCTGTTTTAACTCTGAAGGGCAGAACTAAATGCTGGAGATAGATGTTTACTATGAAATTAACACTAAAGGTTTCCTGTTTGGAGCAGCCGGGACTTCCATTTGTGGACAAGCTCTGGTTTGACACAGCCCTTCAAAATTCATCAACAATTTGGGTGCTTCTGGCTATGCAGTATTCATTGCACCCATTCTACTCCTGATAAACAGATTCAGAAGCCCTAATCACAGGGGTAGTATATTCAATTGCCATTGCTCTTTAATTGTTCCTGATCTTTATCTCTGTTTCCCCCCAGGGTTTTTTTCCTGTGGGAGGATCAGTGTTTCTCTTTGAAATGACTTTTCCTTTCAACATTCATCATCCTGGACTGTTCAAGTGCTGTTTCAGTGCAGAACCTGCTCACAAACTACTTCTAGCAGCTGCTTTTTGGGAAGTTTGCTGTTTGCAGCTTATGATCCCTCACTTAAACCGCCTGACATTCCCTCTCTGACTGGGCACAAGACCCCTGCACCACTCAACATGCTTCTGGGAGAGCCAGGGTTGACCCCAGACCTCCTGCCTCTTGTTTCATGTCTGACCCTGGGTGAGCATTTCCAGCGTGCTGCAGGATCACAAAACCATAAGCAAAGTGTGTGAGTGAGTAGTGAGAGATGAACCACAGCCAGGTGTGATTTGCAGGTAGGGGGCTGATCCCAGCTCCAGTGGGACTGCCTGTGCTCCTGGGGACTGCCCTTTCTGCCTGGGAGTTGTGCAAAGAAAGCCTCAGAGCACTTGGGAAGATGAACCTGTGTTTGAGATAGAGGAACAAGTTAAAAATAGCACGAGGCAGAAAGAGACAGGAAAGCTACAGACTTGATTCTGTAAAAGGGGTCATGTACTGTGGCTTGTGTGTGTTTTTTATAACATGGCAATAATTACTGTATAGCTCTTTCCATTTGCATCTCATTATTAAGCCAAATAATGCATACATCGGCCTGACAGCGATTTACATACACAACTTTTCCTATATATTGGTACCCAACAGAACTTGTGTCTGAGGACCTGCAAGACCCCATGTTACAGTCACTGGTCCTGCCTGACACACTCTGTGGGTCCTGGTTTTAATCTCTGCTGGTCCCCACCTGAGCGGTTCCCCGGGGAGAACCTTGCTGCACACCTGGGAGCCCCAGCCAGGCAGGATGCAGCTAGGGCTGCTCTGTCAATATTGACTTTGCTGCGGGCTCTGGAGCACAGCGATGGTTATCTTGTTCGCTAGGTAAGATTAACCCCATTAGCACAAGCGTCTTTGAAGCCATTAAATACACAAAATCAATGGAGTTTAAAAGGACGGGGGTCCTTTCAAATGGAGGCATGTTATCACCCCATGCAGGTTACACAGACCAAGACCTGCACTTTGGACAGTGTACTGGCCGACAACTGTGAATAAGATTTCTGCAGGGTGATCTCTGCCCATCACACTTGTTTGCTCCCACTATAACTGTCTCCTCCTCTCCCCTGCATTCTGGGCACAGCAACGTTCAGGGCTTTCTTTCCTGGTGTGGCTGTGCAGCCCTGCTTTCCCAGGGATGAAAACTTTCCATCTGTAGGTGTTTGCTTTGCGGGAAGGAGCTTTTTGCACAGCGTGAAACTTTCCATTGTATTCACAGTCAGTTTTGGCAAACTAATTCAAGGTGAACAAATCCTGTCCACAGGCACTGGCACCCTGCACAGCCAACCCCACACCTCCCTAGAGCAAGGCTCCAGGGCAGGAGTGCTGCCAGGAAGGGGTGGCACAGCCCAGCCTTGCAAGTATGCCCACAGAGCCATGCTGCTCTGAGGAGCACGGTTATGTTGGCTCAGGTCATACCAACTGGAAATTCAGGAGGGATCCCAGTGATGGTCTGGCCTGCTGAGAGCAAATCCGTGGCTGTTTTCCCCAGCAGGGAGGGGGAAGCTCACAGGTAGCAGGATTTCCTACCTTGTGCACAAGCCAGCTGTGTTCCTGGTAATGGAGGGAGCTTGTATTTGGCAACCCTTGAGTTGGCAGAGGGATGGGTGCTTATTTCCCAAGTGAATCCAGATTCCTCACAAGTCTTTTTTTCTTCCCCCACGCTGTCTCTTAGCTCCCCCTTCTGCCAGTGCTTCCCAAATTTTTCTGCAGGATCCACAATATTCATAAGGCTGCTTCCTAAAAGGGCTCTGTATTCACTGCATTTGTCCTCTGCATGCTGAACTAAAATTGGGAACTTTCAAGGAAAGCAATAACAAACTTACATTAATGCAGAAAAAGCGTTTGCATGGTGTAAGCAGGGTGACATAGAATCATAGAATAGTTAGGGTTGGAGAGGACCTTAAGATCATCAAGTTCCGACCCTGCTGCCATGGGCAGGGACACCTCACACTAAACCATGTCATCCAAGGCTCTGTCCAACCTGGCCTTGAGCACCGCCAGGGATGAAGCATTCACAACTTCCTTGGGCAACCCATTCCAGTGCCTCACCACCCTCACAGTGAAGAACTTCCTCCTAATATCCAATCTAAACTTCCCCTGTTTAAGTTTTAACCCATTTACCCTTGTCCTATCACTACAGTCCCTAACAAATAGCCCCTCTTCAGATACTGGGAGGCTGCTGGTGCTCTCTGTTCCCTTAGTGTTGGGAAAGCACAGGATGTGCAGATCTTGGTAGCTTTTGGCTGTGCCTGATGTGAAAGGCTACGTTCAAACCAAGAGGAGGGACTGCAGCCCTGGAAAATCAGGGCTGTTGGTATGGTATGTTAAGGGTAATTGATCTCACCTGAGATGGGTGAGGCACACAGCCGCCGTTCTGGGTATAAAAGCTAACAGGGGAACAGTCTGGCTACAGAAGGGAGGTGGGGTGTTCTGGGGTAGGTTGTTCTGGAGGGATGGATTGCTGTCTTTAGTGACAGTTCAGGAGCTTCTGTCTTAGAGATGAGATGAAAGGGAGGTGACAAGAGGGTCTCTGAGATTAGATTTAGGGTAGCAGTAAAAGTGATGGACTCTAATGAGAGGTTCCAAATAGAATATAGAGATAAGCTTATGTGGGTGGCATCTGGCCTAGGACTGACTCATAGGTGTCTCTGGAGATACAGAGCTTCTATCTCACTGCCCTCCCCTACTGCAAATCATCTTG
This sequence comes from Coracopsis vasa, assembly GCA_026283785.1. Taxonomy (NCBI): domain Eukaryota; kingdom Metazoa; phylum Chordata; class Aves; order Psittaciformes; family Psittacidae; genus Coracopsis; species Coracopsis vasa. The sequence goes on along the minus strand of JANHGB010050438.1, from coordinate 508 downwards.
TGCTCCTAGAGAAAAGGCTCTGAGGAGAAAGGCTTGGAGAAGGGGATGTGCTTGGATGAAAAGAGGATGCAAGGAGTTACCAAAAACTTTCCTGAGATGGACTGTGGTCTGGTGGGTGCAAACAGTTTCTGTGCTCATCTGACCTATCCTACAAAATGGTAGCATGAGAAATGTGACAGTTTCCATGCTGCCCAATGCAAAAATAATGCTGATAGCCTTATATTGCTTTCTTATGTTATAAAAATAGGAAAGCAATATTTATGTTAGTAGCTTGGTGGGGGACTTAATGTTCTACATTACAGCAAAATACCAGTGACTCTGTTATTAAGAGGTCTTTAGCAACAGGTTTAATCATTGAGTAGATAAATCTGCAGTTGGATTAAAGCCTAAATACCCTGTGATGAATCACTGTAGTATTTCATACAAAGCGCTAGGTTTGCAACCAAGCCTAGGTGAGGAGGTCCATTGTGTCTGTTGTTGCACTCAGGTCACTGATGCACATTCCTAT
>JANHGB010050437.1:32835-64964 GCA_026283785.1 Coracopsis vasa | reverse complement strand
AGATAATATATAGAAGTTACCAGCTTCGTGGGAAATAATTTGCTCTTATTTAAAAAAAAAAAAAAAAAAAAAAAAGCACCTTCCAGGTTTTCTTAAAATGTCCCTGAAAAGACAGAAAAATGTCTGCCATTCAAGCTAAATAAAACATTCACTTAGGGAGTGAAGGTCAAATGGAGACATATACTTTACTGACAGAAAAATGCAAATCTTCTTTGCATCATAAATATTAAAAACAATACTGTTTAAAAGGTCTAATTTATTTTTATTGAATTAATTTCCTTCCATCTGTTTTTCTGCTCTTTCCCTCTGGAGTTCCAAGGGCTGTTCTTCCCAAATCAAGGACAAATCCTCTCTGCTTGCCAAGCCTAAAAGTTCAGTTTGGATGCATTTCCAAATCAGAACTTTTAAGCCCTTTTTTCCAAAGCACCCAAAGCTCTAGCTATGGTCAAAGGCAAAACCACCTATGCAGAACCACATTACTGTGTCCATCTCTCTAACACTTTCCGCTCTCACTTCCAAACCTTCCCCCACAGATCTTCACAGGAGAGCCTGTGTGCATTCATACAGTTGCACATACATGCAAAAGCCAATCTTTCAGGAGCAGTTGCAAGATCAATGCCATAATAGACACTCCTTTCAAGTTTCCTGATTTCTATTTCTATTCAGCAGCAAATCTTCTATTTATGCTTGGGATTTTCCTGTCTGTACACCATCAACCAAATAAATATTTTAGTTCCTATCCTAGAGAAATTATTTCCATAGTGAAAAGGAGCTTATTTTGGATGGCTCTTACCTCTTAAGAATAAAGTATTTTCTGTTCAGGTAGACACACAAATACTTCCTAGCTGGAAAAAAAAAGCACTCACCTGTTGCTGATAGTAGTGCTTCTGAAACCACAATCCTATTACAAGGAGTGAGGAAGACAGAGGTGCTTATTAGTGGAATGGGTGAGTGGTTTAATTAAACATTAACTAAACCCAGCTATTACCCTGAAGTGTCAAAGGTTGACTTGTTAGGGATGCTTGAATCAAGGGCATGAGACAAGAAGAAGTCACGTAACTACTGATCTTCTTTCTACCACACAAATGACAAGTAGAATCAAACCAAGCCTCCGGGGTGGATTGATCACAGAGTTTGTTTTCTGCTGTAATTAGCTATCAGCAGGACAGGAGGATCTCCATACCCACTGTCAAACCAGGTGGCTCCTTACAGGGTGGGGAAAGGAGAGGAAGGAATGAGAGAAAAAGGAAGAGGAAGAGGAAGAGGTGAAAAAGTGAGGAAATCTTAACCTTTAGAACTTACTCTGAGTAAGTTCTAAGTTCTAAACTAGTTTTCTTTTTTATTTGTTTTGGAGGAAAGCATTTCTCATTACCAGCTGACAAGACAGTGAAGAACAAGTTAGTGGTTTAGCCTTGTGGGTCATAAAAGGCTGGTAATCAACCACACCTAGAGTCTTGGTAGCATTTAGTATTGCATCTTTATAATGCATGGCAGCATGTGTGGCCTTGAAAATGTGAGGGTGAATAACAGCAGTGGGTATTTAAAAGATGCCTGTCTTGAAATGCATCGCAGACAGTATTCTTCCTTTCCTGATATGCAAAATGTGTTCTTGCGATACAAAGCAGTTAGAAATAGATGACAGTAGCATTTCAAAGCAATCAGTACAGCAGCCTAACTACCTTCTTGCCTTTCTTTCATTATTTAACTTCACTGTCATGTTCAGAGAGGGGTTCAGTAAATGATGTGCTGCAAGGAAGATGGATGACAAGAGGTGGATGGATAGATAGATAGATAGATAGATAGGAAAGTCTTCACATGAGCAAGAGGCAGTTTACCTATGACTTTCTTGCATGTCACTTTTCACACAGATTTTCAAGGATTTTGTTCTCCCCTTTGCAGCTGAATGAGAGAAATATAGCCTGCACATGAGAGATAATATTGTCCTGGGAAATATCCAGTGGATTAATGTATTTCTACTGAAGCTAGCAGGAAATTGTGTTTCAGTTTGTGCTTATGGGCTTATTGTGTATACGTCATATTGAGAACAATTTGTTAAACAAGAAACATAGGGTGTTAAAAAAATCAAAAGCGAAAATAAACTGGGAATGTCAGGTTCAATAATAAGCTTGATATGTATCTGTTTTGTCAATAACTCTGATGCCAACAACTGACTCCATTATTGTTTTATAATGAAACAAAAAAGACTGTGGGTTTGTGAGTTATTTGTGGTCCATCTCTAATCTTTTCTATGTAAATTATTTCAGTTCTGTACTTTAGCAAACAGCCTTTTGATGACATCATTATAGGCAACCCGTTCTATACTTTAATTAAGTAACAAAGTTCTGTTTGTAATGCAGTTACTCTTGAGCAAGATTTACTTTTGGGTTGGGAAAAATCTGAGCATGAGCAAGAGCCACAAGAGTCAGGTCTGAGTCAGGGACATTGAGGTAGAGGTGATGGATGGCCCTAGTGAGTCAGAACCCAGGAAGACAGGATCAATAAGAATTTGAAGTAAGTGATGTACCCAGGGTCAGCTACTTACATGTGGCCAGGATTTTATGGAAAATGGCTTCTTTTTTGGCTTGCTTTCAGTGAGGCTATGACAGTGTTCATTCCCCGCTTGTAGAACATTCTATTGATGGGATCCCAGACTTAGTCACTGCTACAGCTGGGTGAGGTGTTTCCATAGCCATATCCTGCCTCAGTGCAGGATCCTTCCAAGGATTTTGGCAGCTTATTCAGCAGCAACTCAGCTTTGCAGTATGTGATTAAAGCCTTTTCTATTTACAAAAACAGACCTTGCCCTTTCAGTGTAAATTTAAGAGATGTAGATACAGATATAGATATAGATACAGATACATTGATATGATATGAAACCAAAGTAACCCAAAGTAACTGACGATGCTAGACACCTACATTATTTCCTGCCTAGCAGGAACTATGTCTAAGAGACTTGACTTACAGAAGGCAGAGGGTCTGGTCCTCCTATTCTTCCTTTGAAAGTTTAATATTTTGCTTCAAACCACTGACAGCAGATGTGCATTGACACTTTGAGCTCTCAGAGTGTTCATGCTGGGGTGTGTGTCTGTGTTGGGTACCAGTTACTCTCTGTAGGTGACACCTTTAAGTGAGAGGTCTTCTTGCTACTGATGTGTCTGATCCTGTTTCCATGGAAACCAAGGTCATGTAACAGAAGAAAAGGTTAGGGGATATTTTTTTTTCTTAATTATTTTAAAATCTCCACCTTATTTTCCTCTTCCTACTGCCTGTTTTCATAGAAGAGAAAGCAAATGTGGTCTACTTTTATCTGTTATTTATGTAGCACTACATATACGTAGGTGTACACACACTCCCCACACACGCATATGTATATGCATGTGATAAGGTCTTCAAAATTTACATCTTATTTAACAGCGAGAACTTGAATACAACTTCAGATGTTTTTTCTCTTGTTCACATATCTATCTTCAGCTTTAGAAGCACAGTAAGAAATATGATACAATTCAACATTAGTAACACCAACTATCCTAAGTTATAATAGTGCTTGTGTAGTTTGGACTGCTCAGCAGCTGCAACAAATTACTTTGACATTGAACGTAAATTAATTACTCCAGGCCAGGACCATTGTACCATGTAGGGCAGTTATAAGGACAGCTTCTCAGTCGTACCATCAGTTAAGCTCAATCTCTAGTCATTCTTACTTCCTTCCATGGAAAAATGGCATATTTTTAAGGGACCTGACAAAAACAATTTCTACCTGCTACTCAGCTATTTGAGGATATGGCACTGAGAAAGTGGCCCATGTCACCACTGGAAAACAGACTAGAAAACATGTCACTGCAAGAAACAGATTACTAGAGCTGATAGTGTACGATATTTTACGTGTTTGTGATGAGGTCTGTCTCAGCTAATGATAGGCATGGGATCTGAAGAACTTCTTTCTGCAGGAAAATGATAAGGGAGTCAGACACTTCCAGAGAGAGTCTGCCTTGTCCGGAGCTAGAGGCATTCAAGGCAATTAGCTTAAACATCGACCTTTCAGGTGGGTAAGGCCAGATGAAATAGCAGGGTAAGATTTCAGAAATAGACACTGAACAGTACGTAAAATAAATGGATAGAGATGGCACATACATTGGAAATTTGTCCATGCAAATATCTCTAAATTGGAACTAATGTTAAATACCAGAGCTTGCCTTCATAAATGTACTGTCTTCCATTAGCTGCATCTCATATTTACCCTTCTTACATCCTTTTCTGGCAAAATGAAGGTATTTTCCTGGATGTGTCCGTACAGAAGATTTCCCTTTCCTGAATAACACAGCAAAATGCCTTTTCTTGGAGAAAAAAAAAAAAAAAGAAAAAAAAAAAGGAAAGATGAGGCTTTGTCTCTGCTTTCATGCTGGCTGGCAGGAATTTTTATACCTTGGCTTTTTATTTTATCCTGAAGCTCTTATTGCTACCAAGGGCACACTCTACACTGCAATCAGTGTATAAAAAAGCAATTAAATTCCTCCTGGGTGTCAAAAAGTAACCTGGCTGTCAGCACTGAATGTGCAGACAATCCCACATCAGTCAGTAATGGCAGAGATGTGACCAAATGAACAAGGGAAGAGAAATGAATGTAAGGGCTTGACACTTAACCCGTGTAGGTTCCTTAAGTTTGCAGCCAGCCAGGGGAATGGACTTTTTGGCTGCAAGTTTTGTGAGGGAGGATAGTGACTTTGGATGCTCTCATGCCAGGAATCTAGTTAATAAAAAGAAAGAAGACTGACAAGTAGCCATGGACTCATCTGTTCTACCAGGTAAATGGTTCACATCCGCAAAGCCGAGTGTGTAAGCAGGCAAAAGGCTTCCACTACATCTCAGTCCTTTATAGGTCCAAGAATAAATGGAGACAGTTACAGAAAACAGGTATGGGTCAGAGTCTGTAAGCGTCCATTAACTGGCTGTGGACAAGGATAAACCATCCTCAATTTTCCTGGGTAAGCATGATGAACTGCCAGGATGCGTCGTCAGTCTGCCCCAGAGACCCTTCCCTGTGTTTCAGTTTTCTTCCTGAAAATGCTCAGTTGAGTCAATCTTTGATACAAGAAACTAGTTAAGGTGAGTGTCATCAGATCACTGAGCTGGAACAGCGCAGAAAACCCTGTTGCCTGCTGAATGAGCATTAGGCTCAGCCGGAGCCAGAGAAAAGGAGAGGTGCAGAGAGCTTTTGATGAAAACTGTATCACTTGAATGTTGAGTTAGTGTACTAATTAATTGAGTATGCAAGTCAGGATTTTCCAGACACTAAATCAACTTCATAACAGGTTATTCATGAATAATTTCAACCTGTTTTCCATTATTAATAATTATTTCTACAATAATATGACATCAAAAGTCCTAATAAATGTAAGGCTTCATTGTTCTGGGCACTCTACAAACAACATAATAAGGGACAACCTGATAAGTGTTATTAGTGGGCTGAAGGAATTGATCTGAATTGCCTGGAAAGATTCTTTTACAGTAAAAGGACTTAACCGTAGAAAAATGTTCCTTGTGTTTCCCACAGAACTATTTGAGAGTGCAGAAGTGCCTCAACCCTATTTCCAGAGGAACCATAGGCCTCTTGAAGCTGCCAAGGAATATTAAAAAGAGGAGCAGGGATAGGATGACATGACACTATAGTGAGGGGGAAACGCAGGTTTTGGTAAATCTGGAAACATGGGATCCTTCAGCAGTAAGGCATGGGTTCAAGCCTCAGTGTATACCAGGAAGGTCAGAATACAAGTTAAGGGAGACCTTTTGTAAGAGGGATATTACTGTAACTACTGATATCTTGCTTTTCTTCCATAGGATTTTTTTTTCTCTTTTGTCCATAAACTCTGCACTGGACTCCCAAAAACTTTTCTAATGGAAGTTTAGTGTTGTCCCCACAGAAAGCTTTGTGTTTATCCGGGTGATGGTTTTATCCAGGTAATGCTTTCTTACAGCCAAAATAAGCAAAACAAAAACATGGCTCTCTCTAGAGTTAACTGCCTAACAAATGTTATTCATAACACATAATTCAGCTAGTGATAGGAAACACTGGTGGTCCAGGTAGCTCACAGGAGATCAGATCAGAAACAGCAACAAACACATCCCTCAGACTCTTTATTAGATGACTACTGTAAAACTGTAGCCAAAATATTATATCTGAGGAAGAGAGTTTAAACTGCAAAGTTCAATCAGGCAACTGGACTCATGGAGTGGTATGAAGTATTTCTCTTGGTAATATGATCTTAAACTCAAACCTACTGTCTTAACCTTGTTACACATCATGGTGGTTTGGGGGTTGTTTTGATTTTTTTTAATGTACGTACCTTATTCTGATGCTCCTTGTACCTTATTACAGAGGAAGGACCAAAACTAATATTTTCTAATCCTGATAAATTTCGCAAGATCTTTTCTTTCCTTTAAAAATATTATGAGACTGTAAGCTTTATAAATAATTTGCATTTTCAGCCATTTTAGGGAACCTATATTTAAAAGAAAAAAATAAGGAAGGAAAGAAAGAAAAAGGATTGTTTCTGACAACCACACCATCCTAACGTATTAAAAACATATTGTCTGAGACGTGATGATTATAAATAGCTAGCATTGTAGCTCAGTACATTAGTGTGCTAGTCTTTCTTTGATTCCTCTGTAATTATAGAATGAAAGCTTCAATCCCTGCATTGGGTGAGCACTTTAAATTACAGCCAAGGTAGTAAATTACTGGTCCTCAATGTTCTAGTCCGACAGAATTGCTTTCAGTTCATAAAGAGAAATTGAGTGTTGTGTCAGAGGCAGATTCCCCAGTGAGCTTATTGTCTTCTTTTGTTTAAAACTAGTAGGTGAACTAAAGGAAATACTAGAATATTTTACAATGTACCAACATAAGCAACAATTCTTATTTCCAAAACAAGCAGCACCAGTGTTGCCTCAAAATGTTCACCTTGTTCATATTGATTTTCAGTTTACACATCCCCAGGAACAAAACATACCAGCTAATAGATTGGTTTTAGTAGTTTCACTGGATGGTATATCAATAATAGGTTTAACACTTGCATGAAGGTAGTGTGCTGGGCTTTTTGAACCTGTTGGTGAACATTTAATTCAAAGTGTCATTCTGTCAGTAGGAATCCTAATAAGCACAAAAAATACACAAACTCGGAAACACCTCAGAGAATTCCTGTTCTAAAAAGTTTAATCTTCTGACAAATTATTATCTTTTAAGACTTATTTCTGATACATAAAATAAAAATAGTTATCAGTCTTAGAGTTTATTTTCACCCTTTTAAAGCACTGCAAAATACTCTGAATGAAATTCTTTTGCCATTGTCTGGGGCAATGGCTGACAATAATGTAACTACAGATTGAGAAGAGTCATATATGAATTGTGACCACTTAAGCAAGACTGATTTCTGTGTTGATCCAAAAGTGCATTCTCTTAAATCCATATTTAGGTGTGTAAGTAGCTACCTAATGCAAAACTGAGTAAATTCAATGGGCAAATTCCCAGTGAACATCCTGGCTCACTGGGTCCTGATTTTCACATCAGCACAAGTTTGAGATCCGCAGCACTTCAAAACCCAGAGGACGTGGGTAATTTGAGCCTGACTTCTGTTGTCAAGGTTGGATGCTTCGGCTGTAGCTCTTGAAGAGGTGATCAGTGTGTCACCAGACAAGCCTGTACTCTTCTGTCTTGAGGGCACACAGACTTGAAATGATCATGAAAGGCAAATATGCTCTGGATATATTTGCTGAAAAAAAAGTATTTCCACCTTTTCCCAATCATGATTCAGTCAGCAGAAAGGTCAAGAATTAACTGGGCAATAAAATGAAATTACTTTCAGAAACAGAAGTTGGTGCTGAAATATATTTGTTCAGTGCTGTGACGAAGCATGTTCAAAAAATCTGAAAGGACACAGGAAAACCTGTGTCAGTGGAGCCTGCATATGAAAATTAGAAGTTGCTTGGGAATTTTTGGAAAACATAGTGGTACTGGAGTAGTCAGACATCTACCTTATGAAAATACCTATCAGATTAGGTTAAATGAAGCTCAGCTAAGGACTCGTGCTTTTCAGAACGCCTTGTATTTCATTGTTCTGTGCTTAATATGAAGCTTATGTGCAAGAAGTAGTAGTTATTGTCTCAGATCAGTTAATATCTTGAATCTTTCACCAGACTTATTAAACAAACAATACATGACTGTGGGGATAATGCAGAACATAATCTTGAAAGATGAAAAACTCAGTTCTGAAACTGACGAGATTTTAGATGTAATATTAAATTCACAGGATGTTGCTTTTTAGCGGGAATGAGAAAGAGTCTTTTTTGAACAGGAGAACAGGAAGATTAAGATGGTCGATCTGTCATGACATCATTTTAGCCATGCAGAGGCTAGGCATCAGTTTAGATCCTGTGAAGAATAACTTTGCAGTGTATGCTGTGTGCTCTTCACTCCACACCTGAGACCAGATAGGTAGCTCTGTCAAAAACATCCATGTAAATATACACGGAAATGCCTTTTCAGTCTTCATTTTCAGATGCTTGTGGACAAATGCTGCGCCAAAAGAGATGACAATCAGCATATATATGACCAAGGAGCATGTTTTCACAGTGGTGAAAACAGGGCTTGGTTGGTTATTTTTTTGTGAATTGCTTTAACAGAAGGTTGCATATTTTGCAAGAACAAAGTACAGTAACAATACTCATTGAAAGATTAATTCAGCTCTTATTTTGCTCTTAGTTCTCTTTATGAAAGAATTGACTGTGGTATGTAGGAATGAAAAAATACTGCTTATCTGGATGACCTTTCACATGGTAAAGTTAAAGGCTCAGACCTTTACTCTAGATTAAAGTGATTGCTTACAGTTTGAAACACCTCTTTTTCACTGTACAAAGTTAAATAGGAAACAAAACAAAAAACATTAATCCTTTGAAAATAAATACCCATTGTTTTTCAACATACTAAAATAGGCTGGGGAGCTTATCTTTTTTGCTGTTAGATTGACTCAATTTTTGCAGTGTGCTCCTAACCTCATTGTTCTTTTTAATCTGGCCTTGTTGGAAGCCTACACTTAATAATGGCAGAGAGAAAGCTGCTGCTGCCATATACAGAACTACATTTGCAGTAGAAAACATTGCTTCTTTTCTCTAGGATGTATGTAAAAGTGCTGAAGGAAGACATAGGAATCCTGTAGTGATTCCATAACCTCCTGAAACCACAAACAGATATTTAGTTAAATTCCAGGCTGTTGGGATTTCTTTACACATATGTTTTCAAGTGAGAGAAAAATTCTTACTGCTCAGGTAAACAGACTGATCATGCTTCTGAGGTCAGTGGGTTTGTGTTTGCTTTGGATTTGTAAGCAAGTGCTTGCTGGAGAAAGGAAAGGAAACAGGCAACTATTTTATTTTGTTATTATTACAGTTAGAAAAATCCACTTTACTGCAGCATGTTTTATGGAGTGAGATGAAAATAATGACATCTGTCCACGAGATGAATGACTTTTTATGTACTGAAAGGACCTACTTTCAGTGTTAAAGAGCAGAAGTTTATTATTCCATATAGCTAAGCTTGAGGTTCTATTTACAACACATATCCCAAATAAATAGAATCTTAGTGCAGAATATTTTAGGTTGGAAGGGAGTTCTGGAAGTCGTCTTGTGCAACCCCCTGCTCATGTTGCTCAGAGTCTTGTCTTGTCGGGTTTGAAAATCTTGAAAGATACCGTTTCCACAGCCTGTCTGGGCTACCTGATCAAGAGCTTTTCACACCTTTTCATCCTTCTTTGTAGGGAGTAAGAATTTCCCTAGCTGTAATTTGCAACCTTTGCTATCCATGCTTCCACATTACCCCTCCCAAGGGACTCTGCCTTCTCCAAAACTTCTCATTAGTGAACAGGGACAGCAAATCTCTTCCCCTTGTGTTGCCTGCCCCCATTCACCTCTTTGCATCCATCATGTGTACCAACTCAGTGCATGAATACACTGGCTGCATATTTCAGGTGCAGCTTCACAAGTTTCTTCACCACCTTTCTTGGCCTGTTACTTGTGGTCTTGCTAATAACAAGTCTTTCAGCAAGTCCTTCTTCCTCAGCGCTTTCCTGCTTGCATAGGAAAAAGCTGTTTAATGGAGATAACTCAGAACTTCGAACAAAACTGAGAATGAAATGACCGATTGTCTTAATTTTGAGGATAGTGAGGGCCACTTTGGCTGTCTGGTCTGACCCTGGAAATGAATGACAAGAATTTCCTATGTTAATTATAGCTTTAGGTGCAACAACAATACTTGCATTACAGCACATGTATGAACCTTGACTTGAAATCATCAGCAAATCCCCATTACCTTGATTAATTTGTTCCAGCTGACTATTGCAAAAGTGTGGTTTAGTTCTATTTTGAATTTAGTTTCGACTTCTGAACCTGAATTTGTTTATATATTTATGTCTGCAAGGTTGAGGAGCCATCAGAAGTCAAATTTCTGTTCCTGATTTGGTTCTTAACGAGTGTAATAAAATCATTCTATAATCTTCTCTTTACTTAGCCAGAATCTTTCCATCACCTAAATAATGTATAATATAGCATTCTCTCTGTTCTTAGAAGTGTTTTCATTATTCTTCTTTGAATCTGTTTAAGATACCTCTCTAGACACCAGAACTTACTGAAGCTCTCTGGCACTGGCTGTACCACATCAAATACCATATACTGCAGCTTTCCTGTTCAGTGCTTGTGTCTGCCTAGTAATTCTTTAACCCCTACTAGTTAGAAGCTCTTACTGATGGTTTACACCATAATGTTTCCTTGACTCACTGTTTCTTAGGACAGAATCCCCTACTGTGTTAGAAGAGATGGCCTTCCTTGTTTTTCCATGTTACATTTGAACAGCGTCATCAGAACAACTGTAGTTACCCACAAATGGCCTAAACTTCATTTGCAGTTGGTGGAGAGAAATTAATAATCTTAGGATGCAGTTCATCTCTTTATAAATTAGACATCTTAAGTGCTTGAATGAATCACACACTGAAAAATTCTTACATCTCCCCATTGTCTTTTCACATGGTTAATATGTCCCTGTCCGTGAGAACAGGAATCTCTTTACATTAATTTCTGTGGAATTCTTAAATCAGTTAAATATTAATGTGCATGTGTTTGTATGCAACAGATACATAGGTGCACATACAACTATACAGACAGCTTTCTAAGCATGTACGGCGTTCAAAAGTGTTGCTATGTCACACTGTTGAATGTAAAGATAAATAGTTGTTGTGCTGGAGAGCTTCTGTGCAGCTTCCCTGTATGCGCCAGCAGTATGAATCTGATGAGATAGTTATCAGTTTCATACCGACACTTACTGTCCTGTGAGCAGCTTGGGCTGATAAGATGCTGAAACAACTGATCCGAAAATATACCATAATCTTTCTCTGCTCTCTTTTTTTTTTAAATGACCTTTAGCTAACCAGCAGTTTAGCTCATTTTTCAACTTTTCAACTTGAAGTAAAAGAAAATATAGTAGGGGAAAATAACATTACTTTCAACCCAGGTCTTCTAATTTTGGAGAAATTAAGTTAATCTGTTGGTATCATTTTTCAGATATGCACATTTCTTTCAGTTTACTTAATTAGAAGTCTGTAATTAAGCAGCATGTAGAATGAGCACTGGAATATTTGAATGAGCATATAGAAAGAAAATGTCTTTTCCTGTTTTAATTTTGTCAGAAGCCACCAAAGTGTCTCTTGTACTGTTTCAGTTCCAAATACTTGAAAGAAATACCTTCCAGTAATTATTTTACTACATAGCCAATCTTATCTATTATTCCCGTTGAAGACCAGTCCTGCTTTTCCTACCAATTTGTTCATACTTTGGTAGCAGAACTGACCCCTGGAAATACACAGAAGTGATGACTGTATAAGGATAGTTTTAATAAGTATATATGTGAAGAAAAAATCTAAATTGAAATAGAACTAAGTGTGACTGATCAGATTTTCTAAGGACAACTGTAGCTACTCATTCCTTAATCACATATGTTTACCATAATGGTGCAGCTGATCAGAAAATACCTGAAAACTGAAAAAAAAAAACCCCAACCAAAACCCAACTATTTCTCTTGAAAATGTATAAAGTTAAGGAAAAGGAGACATGAAACTATCTGAAGCTCTATACTTGAGCGGAATTTTCACTTATATGCTTAACATTTTATTGCTGCTGAAAGCATCAGATTAGTGCAAAGTGCTTGCTTGGCACATGGGATTTATTTGCAGGAAATCTTGAGTGTAGGTGTACTCTGCTCTTGTTATGGAGAGTTGTAGAGAGTCACAGATACCTATTAAGGCCATAACAGGGAATATCAAAAAAAAAGATATGTTCTTTGGTTTTCATCCTAAGGCCAGCTGAGGTGTTTTGTCATGGTAGCATGTGAAAAAGAGAAAACTGAAGAAGAAAGCTGACCTTAAAATGTCTACATTAAGCTAAGCATGTTCCTGGCTACCACATTATCTACATTACCTTATGGTAAAACTGAGAAGATTGTTTTTTCCCTTGCATCAGGAATATTTAACAGTGGAAGGTTCAGTGTCTCTTGAAAACCTCAGGTAAACCTTTCTTCTTCACTGTCCCTGTGGTTTCACACCTTGACTTTACACCATACACAGGTGCCTACTTGCTTTGCCATGATGCAAGGGTGCTTCTAAAGCCCCATCTCTCAATTTACAGGAGGTGTTGCATCACATTTAGGGGTCAGACAAAAGAGGAAGCAGAAAGGACCTTTACATTTAAAATTTCTATGGGTCAAAGCCATATGCTGCCGCCGTAAATAAGTGATAACAGAAAGTCTATGTGACTTTACCCACTTTTGCAGAGCACATATGACATGGTTAGAAAATAAATGGACATGAAAGTATCCGCAGAGTATCACTTAGATAAAGAGAAGGTCAAACTAAAAAAGACTTCTTCTTCTTTATAATGAACTTTCATTTCATAAAATACTAAGTCAATAAATTAGATTGAAACTCTTTGGTCTTCTTGTAATTATATACTACAGATTATCCCATCTATTAATTATCCAGGAATAGATCGAGTAATATAATCAGAACTGAATTACGCTCTTTGGGAGCTGAATCCCAGTCTTATAAATGAACTCTTTTCCTGCAAATTCTATTTTTTCACTGTTGCTGATATATGGATTCAAATCAGTCCTGTGGGAGAGAGGATTGTTATATTTTTAAGCGGAAAAGGAAAAGTTACACCAGTAATGAAGTATGTTCATTTATTCCAGTTTGAATACCTTATACATGACATACTTCACTTAAACCCAAATTTTCTATTTTGGATAATTCTTCATGATTGGGTTTTATAGCTTGGATGAAATTTACTTATGCTTAGAGATTTGCCTTCACTCCTACAATACCTTTTTTTTCTTTTTTTTACTTATAATCAACTGAGGAAAGAAAGTAGCCTCATTAAAAATACAACCCCAGGAAGATAAAATGAGAACAATTCCCTTAAGAGATCTTCAGATTGTCACATTATGGTGAGATAAAATGTTAATACAAAGAATACAGGCGCTTCCTCCAGCTATTAACAGGAGCTTAGCCTTCCATCAAGAGCCTAAGTTCAGCTGAATCTCTGTGACCTAGAATCCACCATGTCCTTTATTTACTAATAAATATGGGAGGGGATTGTTGCTATTTTATTGTTTCAGAATGACAATGGCTGTTTCATTTGCAAACCTACAAAAGTAATCAAACATTATAGCCACTAGCAATACCAGTCACAGCAAATTAGCATTGTATTTCCTCACCAATGAAGTAATTCTTAAAACATTCTAAATTAACATTTTAAATTCATCACGTTGCTGGTTTTTAAAGTAATATCTATTGAATAAATTCCTGCCAGGTGGTGCCTGATATGCAGCTGGCAAAAAAATACCGAAGCAGCTGCACTTTAACAAGTAGCCTTCTTTTCACCTGCTAACAAGCATCTGTCAGCTGGCTGTATGGATAAGCAGGACGTGGATTTTGCTTGTAAATAAATTGTACCTGTGAAAATCATGTAGTGCAGCTCTTCCCTCTACAGAATGAAAAAGAGGGGGAAAAGGCTCCTTCAGGAAACTCTTTCAAGAAGTATTTCAATCTTGATGTAAACTGAAGTCCTGCTAGACTAGATCTTCTACAGCCCCTCTAATAAATGGACACCTTTCATGTCAAAGCCTTTAAAGGACAAAGGGCATTGGAGAATTTGGAAAAAGCAGAAAATACAGATACCACAGGTTTTTTGAAGGGAGGTAAGGCAGAAGTTGTAGATATAAAAAGGGAAGTGCTTTTATTCATTGCAAAAGCAAAGACCTTACGTAGAACAAAATGGATTTGATCCTTCATGGAGACCATCTCAAAGCTTATTCCAGCCTGCACATTTTAAGAGCTTTTTGCTGGATTTCAAATGGACTTTCAATTTTCCTGAACTGATCTGAAGTTCTGTGTTTAAACATTAGTTTCTGTTGTAGGGTCACTGTGGCCCAAACTCAGATCATCTGCTGCCAGTGCCACTGTACTCACCAAGCTTCTCCTCTCCCAGTCCTGGCAGCCTTTGATAAGAGGCACCCCACAGGGCTCTTTGCCTTCTGTGGCTGCTATGTTAGTTGGGGTGATCAAGTGTACTCCTAGAAACTGGTTGAGATGCTGCCATATTATTTAGGAAGGCCTAAATTCTGGAGAGAACCCAGAAACTTAGATAATCTCCACAGAAGGAAAGTTTCAAGTCCTTCCTGCTTTTCTTTACCCAACCAAAATCTGGGGAACATCGACTGCAATCATGTGCATCTTGGGAGTATGTGACATAAAAAGTGGGAGCAGCTGATACTAATTGCCTGCAATAGCATCCATCTCACATAAATCCTCCTTCTCCAGCCTTTACCTCAAAGTGCCAACATGCCATAATCACCATCAGCATTGATCTGCTTGGAGAAGTCTCCCTCAAACACCACAGGGAGCAGGCCTTGTTCTGGCTGCAGAGCACTCAGATCACAGCCCACTGGTGCCCTAGGGGCACAAGTCACATTTTTTCAGACATGCCAGTGGTCTCAGAGCTTCCACACCTCTTACAGCAAGCTCTTGGGCAGAACAGAAAGCATAAAGCTGTTGAACTAACAAAATCTGTTAGTCTGGGGGAAGCAATTTTGAGCATGTGTAAAACAAGAACAAAATAGAAGAGAAAAAGTAATTGGACCACAGAGCAGATTCCCAAGTAATTTTCAGGTGTGATAAAGGACCGGAAAAATCTGGATGTTCTTTCCATATGGCTGGCGCCTCCGCTTCTATCCTTGGCACCCTCACCCTCCACCTCCTTCAGCCCATCTCATTTTTGTGCCATCACTCCAGACACCCTATAAACAAAGTTGTGCTTAAAAACTAGGACAAAAGGTTTCCAGTGGGGTTGGTCCAGTGGAAAGCTTTCTGCCTAAGCACAGGACACTTCCATAGCAACTTGGGAAAATATGAACCCATCACAAATGCGGAAGCCTGTGAGCCACTGCTGTGTGGTACCATCATTAAGTGCCTTGCAACACCCCATAGCTGGCTGGGAGAAAAATTATTATATTCATTTTTTGCTTTAAGGAGATTTTCTTTTGTCTTATAGTGCTCAGCTCCCCAAAAATAAAATGCTGTCAGTGTTATTGACAAAAGACAGATCTGAGGTCAGAAATCCAGTGTAAGCTTCGTTGTCTTTTTGCATAATAAAATACTTTGTGGCTTCTTCCTTCACGGCAAGCTGCTAGCCAACAAAGCAGATGATAATAAAAATATTTACACTAATAAAGCAGGAAAAATAGCTAAATGTCTGTGCATTCTCACCAACCATGCCACTTTCTTTCTCTAGATAAATTATATTCAAGGGAAAGTAAATGTCAGGTCTTGAAGGTTACTTTAAATAAATAGATAATTTAAATGCAACAGTAACTTCCTCACTGCTTAGTGTTTATTTTTAAAAAGACTGCTGATCAGGAGTATGAACTCTCTCTCCTCTTTAACAGCACCTCAAGGCACATATCAAGATTGCTAACTTTTAACAATATGATTCAAAGTCTGTGCAGCTTTTTCTGAATCTAACCTGAACCGAAGATTCCCTAAAAATCATTTCCCTTTTAGAGAGAAAATCAGTTGAGTTTGAGAAACTGGAAAGTGTAGATTTTGCTTGCAGAATAAACAGTTTTCTGGTCTGCATCCATGAATGCATGGCTGAATATTCAAAATTCAGGTAAAGTATGGTGAAGAATTATAAGAAGTTTTGGTAGACAGATGACTCTTGCACAAGCTCTGTCAACCTATAAGACAGGCACTCTGAAGCTTTTTCTACCAAAAGTGGGAAGGGCAGCCACCAACAAGTAATATCATCTCTCTTGGACTTACATGAGCTATAAGTACTATGTGTTTAATCCTACTTACCTGCCCAGGGCTTGACAAGATTTAATTCACTTGTATTCAAAAATATTATATATAAATATAGAACAATTGATAAAAACACGTACACAAAGAGCATCGTGTATGTAACTCCATTCATGGGAGCCCAGCCAGTTTTGCTGTGGGCTCAGCAGCGTAAGGTCTTCACTGATCATATTTTGAAACCCCTTGTTAAAACTATTGTGGAGATGACGTAGCAAAACTGCTTGTAGATGTGAGTTTTGCCTCCTTCTGGAGGCACCAGTTTGAGATAAGTCTCCTTCTCCAGTCAGGGGAAGCCTGTTTGCTTTACCTGAGCCCTCTTTTAGCTTTGTTTTTCACTATAAACAGGTCTGTGTTCAGCAGTACAGTATGTTTTCTACTCAGATTTTTGTTTGTAACAAAAAACAGCTCAGCAAGTTATAGGCATAATTTACCTGAAGCTTATTACTAAAACATAAGCAAGGTGCCGATACCCAGGTAAAACTCCCACAGGATTTTTTAGCTCTCACAGTTGTATTTGTCTTAGAGTCGTCAGAGCTGTACAGGAATGAGGAGAGGAGAGTCTTCAGCAGCTGACAGCAGCACAGGGAAAGTGCAGTCTCTCGCTTTGACGGATTGCAGTGTCCCTTGGGACGTGTGGGAACATCAGTTCAAAGTCACATGAGTTAAAGGTGGCATTACCAGCCTCAATCGTGAATCACTGGGGTTTTCCCACTGCTATCTCAGTGTGAGGGAACAAGTAAGTGAGATGATGGATCGCCCTCTCAGGTGTAGGGGGAGCCCTGAGAGACCAGCTGGTATTTGCAGCGCATGCTCTTTTGACCTCGTAACATGAGCTTACAGGAGTGCATGGCTCAGGTCATGCTTGGCCTTTTCTCATGGTTAGGGCTTCAAAGGTAACGTTAAATTTTCATCAAACCACTCTGAGGAGGTGCCATTTGTACCTTAGCAAGTATGGATTTACATATCCATGACAGGTCATATCCTAGGGATGCAAAGGGAAGTGGGAGCTTATTTTCAAGTGCAATTCACTTTGGTTTTTAATTTACCAGCTATTCCAGGATTCAGAGACTTCCTTATTTTTATTTGTTTAGAGGCACTCTTATCAATAGTTCAGGGCTTTCACCACTTGCCTGTTCACTTATATTTCAGTTGTAAGGGGACTCTGCCATTTCCCACACAGCCCATAAATGATACCAGCTGTTTTATCTGAGGCTGTGCCCTCTCCACTGTGTCTTTCCTCTTCTTAAGCTCTTGCTCAGTAAAAATGGATTTTAAACTGTACAATTTAAACATTGCTTATGTTGCCAACAGAAGTTCATTATTATTTATGAACTTATAACTCTATAACTTCACCTCAGATAATAATTCAACTTCTTAGGTTTTCTAATGCTGGTTTTTGTATAATTTATTGCAGTCTTGATATTATTTTATCACTAAAATATAATATTACTCCCTATCTTGATTATAATGATTTATATTTATGTTTTTAAAGCTGCCTGTCTAAGTAAGACTTGGAAAGACAGGAGCAGAGGAATAAAATGCTTTATAACTCCTTATGATTATCAGGAGTTTATCCCAAGGAAATTCAGTAGAGTTTCCTTTAAGGAGATTGTCCTGTTTATGATTTACAGGTTAGCTGTTGATGTAATCAATTTTTATTCCCCCAGTGTTCCAGAAGATATAGGAACTAGTACATGTCATTTCAGGTCTTGAAGAAATTCATAACCCCTTCAAGCTCTTGTCTGATATATATTACTTCTTTGTCCATTTGGGGGAAAATCAGCTACCCAGCTTCATGCCATGATAACTTTCTCACTGTAGGTAGCATATGTAACTGCTCTTGCCTTTCATCCCCAGGCCTGGCTCAGAATTTGGGCAAGACTAATAAGGATATATCCCACATACCCTACATGGTCTTACGGTGGCCTTGCCAGAGAGCACTGCTTTAGCTAATGGCCTCTGAGGGTATAAAACCTGCTCACAGAGGTTGATGAGATCCTGGTGCCTATATTTTGCAGCTTTATAGATATCAAAAGCTGGACAGGGATCCATCCGTGGGCAATTGTTTTACCTGACCTTTTAGTCTGAGTCTTAAGACTGGTACCAACCCTCATCTGTGGGTAGATGTATTACTGTATTTGGTATTTTCTTTGCTCTGTCTGCAGTTATGGTTTTATAGCAGCTTCTGGAAAGCTGGTGTTTCAGCATAAGCACTTTTTTTACAACCTGTGCAGCAGTGCATCCCTAGTCTATCCGGAAATGTATGTTTATAGTCAGAAAAGTGCATTCACCATTCTTAGTTCTTTTCAACCTGAGTAGTTGTGCTGAAACATTTTGGGAGGATCTTCTCACCTGCTGTGGCCGTGGCACTGCTTCTCTTTCTGTCACAGTTCTGGCAGTGGTACAGTAAATATCAAGGCTCAAATGGGACAGAAAGCTGTGGATGGAAAATGTCTGTGAAATTACCAGGACCATCTCTTTGATCACAGATCGTGCCAGTGCTGTGTCCAGAGGACTTGCTGCTCCCTGTCTGGAGTACATAGTCCAGTGTTTACTCTGGAAGAAGAGAGAATGATGTCCTTCATGGAAAGAACTGCTCTGATATTACATTAGGCCACTGAACCATTTTAACATTTCTTGTGGTTTTGTCTCAGTATGAAAGGAAACAGCCACAGAAATTAAATGAAACAGTATGAACTTGCAGGACACAGTGTGCAGGACTCAGGGTTTTCTGACACTGCTGTGTATGATAACATCATGTAAGATCTGGATAGAGTTAAGTATCCAGTCAATAACCTGTCCTGTTATTAATCATCAAATAACAGGACTTCTCTCAGCTGCACGTGGAAGGCAAATTACATTTTCACTGTCTGCCTTTCTGTGATCCAAGTCCTCCATAATTTGTAATGCATGCCAGCCCAACCACTGTTTGCAATCTAGGGCACCTGGAAGCCTTCCTGCTGGAGTTTCTGCTCCATGGGTTTTGCCAGAGTGCATCAAAATGTCCTGCTAGTGACCCAGCTGACTTCTGACCCGTAACACAATGAACACCTCCTGCCGTTCGCCCTACTTAAAGATGGGAGGGAAGGCAAGGCACTTTCCTCAGCTATGGCAAAATTACACTGAT
Organism: Coracopsis vasa; assembly: GCA_026283785.1. Lineage (NCBI taxonomy): Eukaryota > Metazoa > Chordata > Aves > Psittaciformes > Psittacidae > Coracopsis > Coracopsis vasa. Next base: position 45,392 of record JANHGB010050437.1, on the reverse strand, counting down.
CAGAACTTGAGCAAGTGTAATGCAGAGGTCCAAGATAGGCACTCGGCACCATCTCAACTGCTGTTGAGATTAAGATGCTTCTTCAAATCCAGAGGATATGAATGTAAATGAGGATTTATTATCTGAGATGCCTTCTAAAAATAAGAATTGTATAATAACGATAAATTACAAGCAGCAGGGTCTTCTAAAACTACTCATCTAATTTTACAAAAGAGCTAACTTGCTTTTCATGTACCCTTTTAACTAACAGGTTTAAAAAAAAACCTTCAAAATAGTTTATTGGAAGGGATATGATATTATTGAAAGGGATCCATACCATAAAAAGCAAATAAGATAAGCTGTGTACAAAAGGGGAATAATGTCATTTTACATTCTTCAGAATTTTTATAAATGCAGGGATTCCCTTCCCTGTGCATTTGGAAAATGTAGTATATGGGACTGATAAAATTAACAAGTCTATAACAAATGAAACCAGGTAACAGCTATACAAAGTCTTACGCTTGTCTGCTAGACTTGACAGTTCATGCTTAGCAGTGATTCAACTGACACCACCAAGGAAGCTTAAAAACTGGGCTGTCATACCACGTAGGGAGAAGTTTTATTCATTAAAGATCTGTAAAGAAGGAGCATTTGTAACCAGTCTGCCTTATTCAAGGTGTTTGACTGGCAGTGTTTGGCTTGTGTTCATAGCAATAAAAACCCTTTTATTTCAGTGCATCATATTTTATTAACACTATGTATAAAATATTTCCTAAAATACCATGATACAACATATAGTGTGAAAGAATACATTTTTTTGCAGAAATACCTTATTAAACAGACATTTTCTTTGGAATCTGTATCTCATTTATCTTTTCAAAATGTTTTTTCTGTTTTCCTTTTCCTTTTTCCCTATTTGGGCAATAAAAGGAGAGCATGGCATTTTAGCACACTAGTATAACAACATTTTATCTTAGAAATGGCCTGACTATATTCCAGCAACACACTTTTGCAGGAGATTTTATGATTTTAAATTCAAGTCTCCAGGTGAAAGTAGTGAAAAGACTGATTTAGTGAGGTTGTTAATTTAAAATGGCTGCTTAAAGTGCCTTTTAAGAGCAGCTAGGAATCTAAGGTATGTTTAAGTTTCAGTTTTGCTTTTTTAGACTGTAAGCAGGGAATTAATTCTTTTTTACTATTAATTCTTCACTAACAATTAGTACATCCCAGACCATTATATTGTATAGATGTATCTACAATCCAAGTAAGGCCTTAGCAACTCTATAGTACTGAAAAAGTCTTGTTAATTATTTAAAGTATGGCTCTTCTCTAAGGTTGCTGTTGGAGGTAGACTACATTGTGTTCATGCGCAGTAGTAAGGATGGCTCCCTAATTTCACTGAACTGATGATGTTATTAATGGCCTGTGTCCCATTTTACCTTTTTTTATTATATAGGAGAATGAATTTCATAAACTTAAAAACTGCCCTGTTGGAGAAAGGACTCAAGCCATTTATTTAACAACTGCATGAATTCTCCTCCCAGGGAAAAAATGGGATCCAGCAATGACTGCCATGCCTACCCAATGTGAGAAATCACACCTGTTCATCAGCCATCCATCCACATTTCTTTAGCAAAAAAAGTTTCCCTCAAAACCAGAGGCAAGGAAAGAAGTGGTGTCCAGGAAAGGACAAGTGGATTTTCCTTCTAATTTGGTCTCTTTCTCCTGGCTCCCAGCAGTATTAGGAGTCACAGCAGCAATGTCCTCCACAAAGTCACAATCAGATGATTAGTAGTCGAACCCATACTCTGATTTTGGATAGCACAGTCTGTTGAGGAACATTGTTAGACATTAGGGGGTATAAACATTTTTCAGCTTCAGGTGTTTAATTAGATGTCTGTTGGTCCCAACAATCCATATCTAAGTCATACTTGAGATGCTATTCGTGGTCCTTTCCTGATGGTCAAACCATATAGAAGTTTATGAGTCTCTGCAACCTTTGTTTCAGAATAGCTGGATCTTTTTGAGCAAAATACACTATGAGTTGAAATAAAAAAGCACCAGCCTTGTTCGCATCATAGTTACATTGACTGCGTAAGTATGTAGTCTTAGAAAACTTCCTACATCTTTCTTCTCTTCAGACAGCCATACTCCACCACCACCATCCATTTCTGATTTACTATTAGAGCTCAGTTCAGTAAGATTTTGACTGCACATTAACAGTTCCATAATAAATGGAACTGCTAGGATAGACAATTGCTTACAGATTTGTGTGCACTACAGGTATGGCACTTACACTTGCTCCAATGCAAAGGCAGGATTTCCTGTGTGCATGAGCGCTTGCTGGAATTTACAAAGTGCCATTTGTGCATAAATGAAACCAGTGTTAAAGATTGTGAAGAGCTATGCTAACCAACCAAAATTGGACAGTTCATCCAATTTTACTGTATAGTAATCCTTTTGAAGCCATGATCATACAAAGGCATATAACGTTATAGCCTTCATTTTTAAATCTAATACAAAAAGTGCAACCCAGAAGGTATTTTTCATCACTTAAAAAGCAAAAAGAGATGGTTTCCCCTTCAGAATTCTGTTCTTTTTTTCCTTTTTAAGGGACATCCTGATACAGATACAGTTTCAGAAAAGTAGAAAAGGAAACTTGAAATTCTTTTCATTTCTCAATTTATGCTGAAAAGATGCTTTTCAGATAGATAACTTTTAACATCTCTAATAGAAGACAGCAGAGTAGTTTATTAATGTGAATGCAAAGCATTAAATTCTGCAAATGTATTTATCCAAATATGTAATAATCTTATTTTCCATTTTTCCTCCTAAATTTCATGGATTCAGATATGGTGAGATTAATATAAAGTGCTATGTAGCAAGAAATATGGAGTTGGGTGTAGAATGTCTTCCTAAGGAATCTTCTCCTTGAAGGAGTATATAGTCAGTAATAAATCAACATGCTGCAGGGTTACTTGAAGCAGATGAATTTCCATCCTAGAATATAGACCTTTTTATTTAAATGAAATAGCTGATTTAAAGGAAGAGTGTAAAACTTGAAATGATAGCTAAGTCATCCCATCCCCAAGGGAAATTTAGATGTACCTGGATACATTAAGAGTTCCAGCAGTGATTTTTTTATCCCCTCAAAGCCACTGCAATTTAAGATACACTCTTGGAAGTCCCAAATGAAGTGTTACTTCCTACCAGCATATTTGTCTTGAGAACTGGTAAAAGCCTGTCCTCACTGTTGTCAGTAACACATTTCCTGCCAGCTCCAGTATGGCCAGCGTTCCCTTGTGGCTGCTCTGTTAAGAACCTTAAGTCCGCACAATTTATTAATTTCCATAAAGATTATCGCAAAATTGCAGGGGCAGGGATGTGGCATTGCTGAAGAAGTACATGGGAGCCATAGGAGCAGAAGCCATAGAGAGCCTCTGTATTGCATTCCACATAAGGAATCACAGGGTCAGTCCTCAGATTTAAAGATATCACTTAGCAAATGTGAAATCACTGCGTATGTTCTGACTGTCCTCCATGTTGCACTGGTTAATAGAAACGTTTATCTTCTGCCTTTATTAAGTGGCAAATGGGATTTCAAATACCAGCCCTAGGTAGCTTGTAGGTGACCTTTGAAGCAGGAATAATAACCTTAAACTACAGGAAGGCATAAAGCATCTTCCAAAATAAGTCTCATGATTGTCTCAAAATTAGTGATCACTGCTATGAAAACTGCTGGTAGCTTATTGTGTCCCAGTGCTGCAAACCTTCAGGAAATTTATGGACGTTTCAGAAATAGGACTTCAACAGAACAGCTCATATTTGCTGAAAGTATTCATTCTGTTCATAAAAGATGCTGCCATAAACTGTTGTTACGTTCAAAGAGGTTTTGATTGGTGCAGTGAACCTAAAATATCTTCTTGCCTTTGCATAGTTAATAAATCATTTCAGCCAATTCAGTTAACATTTACTTGGTCAACAGGGCACACGCACCCAACCAAGAAAGGGGACTTGGCAGCAGAGTGGAAACATGCTAACCACTGCCAAGAGCCTTTCTGAATATCCATGCCAGTACAGGCAGGCAGAGCCAATCTCTCCATCCCTCCTCGTTGATATGTATGGCTGCCTCATGCAACATGCATTCAAATGCCACTGCAGGGTACAGCTGGGAGTGACATTCAGGATATAATCCCTTGATAGGTCAGATTCAAGGGTTGTGGATAGATTCTTTGTACTGTCCACTCTCCATTCATCTCCCAGGTGTCTCATCTCTTGCTGGGCCTAAAAGAATAAAGGTGGTAGAAAAACAGGAAACTGTAGAAATGTGGGGGTTTTTTAAAGAAAATAAAAATTCAACCTTGAGTTCTCTCGTTATGCACCATTTTCAGCCTGATACTTTTGTTTTTCTATATTGACTGAAAACTGACAGCAACTACAGAAGCAACCAGCATGATCATTTCCATAGGTGCTATCGTCCTTTTTCACAGCCAGCAGAGATTATAAAAAACCCTAACACACAGAGTCCCACCAGAATTAATCCCTGCAGGAAGAAAGGGTTTTCAGAAATCTCTGTCACATCAATTTTTCACTAAGGCAAACAGAAGTAGACAAGTAAGGAATTTTCAAATAAAGTTTTATTTGTTTGACCCTGATGGATTCAGTATACAACACTGGGAAAAAAATGTGCCCAGAATTGCAATGTTCAATGAAGTTTAAATCAAATTATGCTAAAAATGGGTTGCCTCTCAGGTGCTTCGGCTGTGCTGTCTAGCTTTCGCTTTGATTGTAAGCAGTATCAATGAAATTCTCTCTAAATTGACCCTGATTTTATGTTCCACTGAATGTAAAATATACAGAAAGACTCATGGTAAAAGCTCTTCTCATCATATTTCCTCTAAGGCTTTGCAGTTCTACAAGGAACAGGCTGTGTAATAGAAAGATCTGTAGGGTAAGGAGAGGAGAACGAAAGAGAAGTCTCTGAGTTTCAGAAGTCCCAGCTGCTCACTGGGATTCTCAGAAGAGATAAGAGTTTATTTCAGGTGTATGTATAACCTCCCACTAAAAACCTGGAAAATAGTATCTTCCTATGTGAAGCTCTCTCCAAGGCAAAGTACTTTTGCATAGACATTACTGGCCTTATGCAGTCTTCCTCCGTTAGCTGCCAGCTAATACCTCTGCCTCAGACACACAATGTTTTTCAGCTGCCACTGCTCAGACTAGCTTTAGTTGAGGAGTCTCCATCCATAGAGATATTCAAAGCCCGACTGGACATAGTCCTGGGAAGGCTGCTCTGGCTGCCCCAGCTTGAGCAGAAGGATTGGACTAGGTGATCTCCAGAGGTCCTTTCCAGCCTCAACCATTCTGTAATGAACCCTGCAGCCACAAAGCTGATTTTCAAGCCAAGACCAAGAAGTGGGAGAGTCAGTGTTAATCTTATGGTGAAAAAGGAAATAGTAAAAGTATTTGTTTTGAGTGTCACAAGGATATAATTTTGATATAAATGCAGGGTCTAGCATCATACTATTGCTCTCCACAACAGCTATGTATTCACTGCAACCATTTTTTAGAACATAATCTCATTTAACACACACCACACCTATGTTTATCAGCCATCTGAAAAGCTTAAATTGTGTGAGAACACTTCATTATCAAATTAGACTTTTTGTGAAACCAGCTACATTATGGGCTGTTTAATCCTCAAATTATTCAGCTCAAAATGTGCTTTGCAGTCATGGAAGGCTGTCTTGATTTTTAAGGATTCCTTCAGCGTATTCTGGTTTACTAGACGACTTAATTTTTTTTTTCTTTTTCTAAACCAAAAGTCTGTCATATGCAACTTTAGCAAGGTTTACACCACCAGAAATGTGAAATGGACGTAAGAAAACAAGAAACACTGGCAGCATTCTCATATGCTGTAATTTAGGTATTGGCAGGAGTGAAGAACATGCTTTTCCATCACATCTGATTGCCCATTCTGGGCCCGATTCTTGCAGTGTTCACTTTCAAAGGGGGCCCTTCTTGCAATAAATCCAAGTCTAACTACAGCTTCCAAATAGTGTAAATTAGTACCATAGACAGTATGTTTGGATAAAAGGAGTGTTGTCATCTAGCGGCTAGGGGACAATTCACATGAGACAATAGCAACTAAGGAAGCCAGGGGTTTAGATGATGCTAACTGGCATACATTGGCTCAGATCATCTGAAATATCTGGTCCAAAATGGCAGTAAACATCAGAGGTTCGCAGAAAATAAGGAAGGTCTGCTCATCTGTTTGTCAGAACCCTAAACTATTCAATAGCTGCACATATCAGAGAGGATAGCACTTGTTTCAAATTACTAGGTTGGGTTTGGTTTTCATCTGTAATTCAATTATTAGCAGAGAGAAAGTGTGAACACTTTTCTATCTCTTCCCACTTATGGAATACTCTGGATCAAAACACACCATTAATCTGAGGCAGAACTCATATCGGACTCATATTCAAAGCTTAGGAGCACAACATGGGTGCTTAAGAGAAATCTTGTGAAAAACTGGTAAACATACACTGTGTCATTATTGTTCCCATACAGATGAGGTACTGTTTCTTCTTTCAGTAATACTAGAGAAACAAGGTATGACCTCTTACTTGGATCAATAGTTTCAAAGGATTATATGCCATTAAGTGGAAAAATATTTTCATTATTTTGAAAAGGCTGGCGTTAAGTGCAAGTTATGCTGGTGTATTGCTATCAGTCAGATTCATTGTAAAAATGCGTTACTACTTAATTATCTGCAGACAGTCCAATCCAGTACTTTTGGACATTACGTGCCCATTGAATGGCCATGGGAATGCTTCCGCTGTGTTTCATAGGTTTTCTCATATTACTGAATGCAATTTACGTATATATTGCCCACCCATTAATAGAACCTGAAATTCACACCTTCAATCAGACCTGCACTCTTGTGCCAGAATAGCTCTTGACTGAAGGGAAATGGCTTAAATTGTTCACGCAGTCAGAATTTAATGCAATAAAGCATCTATAATACGAAAATTAAAAAATCAGACTGAAAAAGAAATGACATCCAACACTTTGATTTATTGGTAAGGAGATGAGGCAGAATAAACATAACAAATCATAAATCACAAGTCTGTCTTTCAAGAAGATGATCAGCATGAAGAATTATGGGACAAAAACATTTTCAGCCTGTATTGATCAACTCGTACAAACACCAAGGTTCCTTTAGGATCCTTACTTTTCCTTGACAAACCAATCTATTTATGGCCAGGTTCCTGGCATAAAAGACCTAGCACACAAAAGAGAGTGTTAAGATCACCACTTGCACATCACCAGCAAGTGCATTTTCTGCCCCCTGCATCATTCTTGTACAGTCAAAGAACACTCACCCAGCTGTAGAAACAGATGGAAATGTGCACACAGACAGCAAGGACAAACAAACTGTTTCTTGCTCAAGTGATTTGGTTTCTTCTTATGAATGCAAAATGTCTGAGGAGAGATTACACTGAAATTTTTGCTTATAAAAAAAATACAAAAAAGAAACAAATCCACCACTGGTGATCCTTGGAACAGCTGGTGGTTTCTACCAGTTAGTCCCAAGCGGCCAGCAGTCGCAATTTGTGACTAGTGTTGTCTTCAGACATCTCAGGGCAACCAAAACGCGACAGGATGACAGATAGTCCTTTCAATAGATACTGACAAACAAATTAGTGCAAAGATGCTTTTCATAGCATACCAGATGTGTTGAGTTCTATCATATGGAACAAGGAATGAAAAACTGTCTATGTCCCATCTGTGCTTTTTCAGTAATCACTGATGCACTTGTTGTGAAGTATAAGGTACAGTAAACATTTGGACTGTGTTTTACACGTGAAATAAATGAAAAACTCCAGGTCTTGGCCTTGTCATCAGTGTCTAAAGCTTCTACATTAGCACGAATACCTTAAATGCCTGGGAAAGAGATGTTCAGGAGTTAGGGTATTGTCCTGGCGATTAATTGAAAAATTATGCAAACACCAAAAGAAAGGTTTATGCAAATCAGAACAGACTGCAAAAATGCACTTTGCTTCTGATCATGTGCAGATTTTCCAGCCGGTCATAAAAAAGCAATAGGTTAAAGAATTGCTGTTTGGATTTACATCATTTCCTCTTGTGGGGCTTATCTGTCCTCAGACTGTTAACCCAGATTTAATTCAAAAGGCTGCAATTGCTGCTGCAAGAACAGTGTTAAAATGGAAACAATGAGAAGTCAGTGCTCTCAGCAGGTGATTGAAAGGCCCAGGGCACTGCAGCACGTGCATTTCTAGCCCACTGTAAATGAAACCAATATTTCTTAGGAAAAAAGGTCCATTGTGAGGGTTGTCCTTCCATTCAGAGCAAAAAGGTGCTGGATTGGAGTAGAAGCAGGAGGTGGGGGGAGAGGCGCAATAACGTATACAAATATCCATAATGAAAGAGTGCAAATAAAAGGTGCAGTAGGTCTTGTCCAGATCATCTGTGTAGGGGTGAGCTTTACCCACTTCTAGCTCTTTTACCTTAGGCTGAAATGTTGCATGTTTTCCTTACAGTTTCCTCCCAGAAAATCATTTCCTAACAACTTACAACTAAGGCACTCGCTTTTGACTCCCAGTGTCATCATCTTCTGTGCCTTGACCGCAATGGTCTCTCTCCACATCAGTGCCAGACCTCACATAGGCATGAGAGGACATAGCTACCCCACATCCCACCTGAGATGAGCCCCTGGCTGCAGGATCTCCTGTCAGCACTGATGGTAATGTTGCGGCAACCACTTGTCCTGCCTTTGCCCATGCCCAGGGCACTCCAGGAGGTAGTTGTGCCAAGAAGACATGCAGCCAAGTCTAGTGGCTCATTGGCATCCTCTTTGTGGTAAGTCCAGGACAACCAAGGACCTCTTTTCTCACTGGCTGCATTGCCTGTGGCTGCTGATACATGCTCACCCTTTTCTCTGCAGCCATTCTCAGTCTTGCAAGACTTCCAAGCTCTCACCTGTCACCCACCATGAGATTCAGTCTCCCTTCTTGTCACTGCCCTTTCTTCCTCCTGCTCTATTGCACAAGCCCTTTATTATTGCATGAGAAATAATCTACTACTTTGAAAAACCCATTTTGCTTTCTCTTTCCTTTTTGGTTGGTTAGACAATTATTAATCCACCTCCTTTTCATAAAATAGCCACAGCCATAATAATAAAGTCAAAATATGATTTCCCCATAATGTAGTATAATCTCTTCCTTTTCTTTATTCCTTGCAGATGGTACACCTCTTAGCATAAACAGCATGTTAACGTACTGATTCCAGATGCATAAAATATGTACAAATCTTCACATTTTCTCTCTCTCTCTCCTCCAGAGTGTTTGTATATATATATATATATTATCCTCACCATTTAATTTTCCTGGCTTTCCATTTTGATCTCTCTTTTAGGACCACACAGACTTGTCATAATCCCATCTGGGTTTTTATTCTTCATCATACAAAAATGTTGCTTGAAGGCCAGTTTTTACTTGGCATTAAAAGACTGAAGATCAGCCTAAGTCAGAGTTTTATAAACCTCTTATAATAAAATCCTTTCAGTTGTAAATGTGTTGTCTCAATAATTAGGTAAATATACCAGACCACTTGTTACCAGGCTAGCCCAGGAACTAATTACATTATTTCTTGTGACTGCATATGATGCACCAATTCACCATCAAATAAGAGGCTTCAGTATCTGTTTATCCTCTTCTGACATTGTTGTAAATAACTCTAGTTCTAAAAAGGGGTTACAGCAAAGGGTCTGTTTGAATTAAAAGGCATTTAAACAAAGAAATATAGGAATATGTTTGTGGACTAAAGGATAAACTGGATGTATTTTGCATTGGTAAGTGAGGGGGGGTAAAAATTCTCATTTGATCATTTACAGAAAGCTTCCAACTTGATTGTGAAATGTTTTCTCTTGTGCTTAAATTTCATGCCACAGATTATTAAAAATTGACTTTGCAGTATTTATTTTACTTATCTACCCCAGCCAGGCTGTGCTTAACCATAGATTTTGTGAATTATTAAATTTTAAAAGCAATTTTTGTTGGATTTTGTACGCCAGTTCCATCTGGAGGGATGTGCACCTCCAGACCTATCCCTGAAGCTGAAGCACTTTGATTCATCTTTAATCTGAACAGTTTTAAAAGTGCATGTTCCTAGATGTAAGACATGATAGTCTCCAGTGTAATGCTTAACTAACTGCTTGTTAGTTTTAACATTTAAAATATGATGGAAAATAACTAGTTTCAATAGGTTATCTGAGCCATTACAATGCTGAACATAATTCATTCAGTCACATAACAAGTACTATTTTCAAACATAATGAGAAGCTAAAAAAGGTCACTATGCCTACAAACACATATACATCACTATTAATTTAACAGTACCAAGGCCGAACACGTGCGTTCTTAGTGCAGATCTCCTTAACTGAAACCACTTGCTGCTAGAAAAAGAAAGGCAACTGAATAAATCTTCAGTGTTCAAATTAAAGCTAGGCCCAAGTTACAAAACTTAAATCTAAGTCAGGAATCAGACTGGTACTAGAATCAGACCAGATTTTGCCTAAAAAAGCTGGAATTGTCCAATTAATATGTGTAAGCTCTAAAGTTTAAAACAAGATCTCAATTTCCCTGTTAAAGTTAAGGGCAAAGCTGGGGGGTTGTGTGTAAATTTTTGGTGCCTTCCTTTTGGTTTACGTTTACGATTTAAAAAATAATATCAACACTTTTTCAGGATATTCTTAGACTTCTGCAAACTGATCCCCTCTGTGAAGGTGGGAAATTTGAAATGCTAGTGTTGAAAATTGGAACTGTTTTAAAAATGTGGTTCCTACCACTGCCTAGAGAACAACAGCAGCAGATCTCTTCAATGCCGTACGCATTAAATGCAAATACAGATTTGTGATTTACTTGGGTTTTGCCAATACGTTGGTCTCAATGACTTTGTGAAGAATTTTGCTTTCAAGTGTGGTATTTTCCAAGTCATACAGGTATGGCAACAGAAAGAAGCAGCAACTCATATGCAGCAAATAGATTGTGTAAAATAATTACCAAATGGCTCTTAAACAAAACAACTAAAAAACACTCCACATACAAACCTCTGTTCTAACTATGTCCATAAAACCAGACTAAAATGCTAAGGCCCAGAGGTGCTCCATATTGTAATTAATGCCAGATTTCAAGGTGAAATTATTTTAATTATACAGAGCATTGGCAAGATTAGTATATTCAGTGTTGACCTCATTGGGTTTTGTTTGTTTGTTTTCTTGTTGATTGCAAAATTGATGTAATTATTTCCATGAGGACTTTTTATTTTAATGCCTTTTTTGTGTGCCACGGAGCAAACAGTAAATCCCTGTCATCCTGCTGAGCAGCCTATGAGAATAGGGCAGCATGTAAGAAAGAGGAAAGCACAGAAGGAAGCCTTTTTTTCTGGTTCTAAATTACTTAGGGAGAAACTATGGTATTTTTTGTTCTTAAATAATACTTTACAGCAGACCTTCAAAAGGAAAATCAACCTTGTGAGCCAGGAAATCCTATTCTTCTGATGGGCTTATAGGCAGTATCTGGGATAGTTGTGCATCTTAAATCAAAACGGGGTGTCTTTCTAAACATATATTCTGTGCTGTTACTTATAAAACCACCATTCATCCAGATCTACCATTTTCCAGATCTCTGTATGGCCCTGGTTTCTCTTCTACAAGCCTAATCGTAACAGCCTTAACCTGTGAGTCTGCCAAGCCTTACTTTTTAAGGCTTTCCTTTGGACACTGAGAACCCTGTTTCAAACATGAGTATCGTTGCCACATGCCAAGTACTCTGGGGTGTAGGTGGCTTCTGTATGTGTTCAGGTGTTTGGAGGATATAATTTACAAACTTTGTGACTCTGCTTGGAAAACCACAAAGATTCCTGTAAATATGTGTGTGTAGGCATGCAAAGGTGATGTGTATGTACACTCTTTCATAGGCATTGTCCATATTAGAGCTCCAAAGTTATCCAGTCCACAAGAGTTGATAATCATTGCTGTCACATGCTAAAATTCTTTTGGATGACCTTGGCTGTTTCATATAGATGGGAGGCAGCTTACGGAAGAGATTTTCCAAACTGCAGAGGACTGCATGAATACTGGTTAAAATTGAAGATATGCAGCATGGATTTAAAAATTTCAGAACATCTTTTTTCCAGCTTTTTCTGAGTCACACCTTGAAACCAGCTTACAGTATTTTTTCATTGACAACAGTGTACATTGAAAGGACAAATCTACACAAAGGGCTATAGATAGTAGCATTGAAATTAGAATGTTACAGAAAAGACTTTGTCAGCAGAGTCCTCAAAATAACAGTGCCAAATGACCTTCCTCTACACTTAAAAATACATGCTGCCTATTTTAGGTCAGATATCTTTATTTTCTTTTAATTATGCCACATGATATGATAGAATTGTTTAGACTGGAAAAGACCTTTAAGATCACCAGGTCCAACCCTTAAATCAGCACTGCCAAGCCCACCACTAAATGATGTCCCTAAGTGCCACATCTACTTTTA
>JANHGB010050437.1:16871-30222 GCA_026283785.1 Coracopsis vasa | reverse complement strand
TCACCAGGTCCAACCCTTAAATCAGCACTGCCAAGCCCACCACTAAATGATGTCCCTAAGTGCCACATCTACTTTTAAATACCACCAGGGATGGTGACTCAACCACTTCCCTGGGCAGCCTGTTCCAATGCTTGACAACCCTTTCGGTGAAGAAATTTTTCCTTATATCCAGTCTAAACCTCCCCTGGCACAGCTTGAGGCTGTTTCCTCTTATTCTATAGCTTGTTACCTGGGAGAAAAGACCAACCCCCACCTCACTACAACCTCCTTTCAAGTAGTTGTAGAGAGTGATAAGGTCCCACCTGAGCCTCCTTTTCTCCAGGCTAAAGAACCCCAGTTCCCTCAGCCATTCCTCATGAGACTTGTGCTCTAGACCCTTCACCAGCTTTGTTGCCCTTCTCTAAGACATACTCTAGCAACTCAGTATCCTACTTGTAGAGGGGCCCAGAGCTGAATACAGTATTCGAGGTGTCGCCTCACCAATGCCAAGTAGAGGTGGATGATCACTTCCCTAGTCTTGCTGGCTACCCTATTCCTGATACAAGCCAGGATGCTACTGGCCTCTTTGGCCACCTGGGCACACTGCTGGCTCATGTTCAGCCATAATAATAATGTTATCACAAGGAGTCATAAGAAGGCATTTTGGGTTATGCACAGTCCGAGTAAGAGTTTGTTGTCTTCAGCAGCAGCCTGATTAGAGGTATGCCTAGTGAAGACCTAATATACATTTATTTTAAAATAGATATTTATTATACTTATTTTTGATGAAGAATTCTGAAAGCTAGCATTTTTATTTTTTTTTAGTTTATAAAGAGACTTAGAAGTGAGGTTTACATTTTGAACGTGCTTGGGTTAAAAAGAATTATGAAAATGTTCCTTTCCAACTTATTTTGTGTGTGTGCAAATCACTCCATCATTGTTTCCATTTCTGTCAGGACACTAAGCATATCTGTTAAGAGTCAACAGACAGTGACCCTTGTTATATGACTGAGAAATAGCTTTTGATAACCTTATCGGGTGACTGAAGACAGATTACAGTAGAGATTTGCAAAGCAGTTCAGGGGACTTCAGGGATCAGTCATCTGCAAAAGCGCTGGAAAACTGCAGTTTGCCTTAGGTGCCTGGTTACACAGCATGAGTAGTGAACAGTCAAAACAAATAGTTTGCATAGGATGAAATATGTTTACAGAGAGTATTTGAGCAAATTCTACTGACAAGTATATTTGGAAAAATAAAAGTGATACAAACAGAAAAACTATTGAGCAAATCAGGTACAGATCACTCTCTCAGCAGTAGACACGAGCTAGACAGATCCTGAACTCTACGCATATCGACGACACAGACCTTGATCTGCAGCCTGAACCACCTTACAGTATCAACATCATATGGAACATGACTTCATGTTCTTGTTGTCCCCTTGCAGGGAAGATATGGCTTTGTTTTTGTCCATTTCCTTTTGAATTGAACAAATTCATGTTTTGCTAGTAAGTCATTTGTGCAAGTGGCAGAGGTTACATTGCAACTCTGAATTTTTGTCACTCAGGGACAAGGAAACAAAGAATAGGATTGTTTGCATTTAACTCATCAACACTAGACAATTACATTTATCCTGGAAACCCTCTATAAAATCTGGAAGCAGAATATTGGAAACGGGCTTTCTCCTATAAAATTGTGTTCGCTGGAGATTTACTGTATGTCTGCTTCTGGAGACAAATTGCCACCTTTCTTTCTCACCCCATCTCTTGCTCTCTTTTGTTAACAAATATGAAGCAAATCCATCTGCTGAACTCAGCCAAGGCCAAAGTATTTCAGTTTTCTTAGCACGAATGCGCCTGGACACTCTGAATGGTCCTCGACAACCAAATGCCTTGGAAAAGTTAATAAATATGATTGCAGTGTCTTGGTCTGTGGCCATGGCATTGCTGATGTGACCCCCATAACTCCAAATACATTGCACTGTCCTGGATTCAGAATTTGAACCAGAATGCTACAAAACTGAACAAATCGGAGCACATCCTATTTTTAACGCTGAAGAACTGAGGTTTTAAGTATTGTTCTGCTATACTGACCTAAGGTATAAATAGGGTAACAGAGAAACCATCCACCCTGCAGGATGCCACCTTCAGGCTGGCCCCATCAGAGGGTTACTCAGATGAGAGCTGCGGAAGCTCTACTGGTGCTTGCTGCCCAAGAACGCACGCTTGCTCCTTTGGTGCCTGTTGGCTGTCGCCCATCAGTGAAGGTGCAGTGGTTGGGACAGTGAAGCAGTGCTGATGGCGGGGATAGGCATGTTCCCATGCTGCAAGATGGTCATGGAAGAAGTCACAGGCTGGTAGTTTGCAGTGTCTTTGATGGATATCAGAACCGCATGCATTTTAATCAATAGGCTTGGAAGTCAAGCAAGGCCTCTGCAAGCATGGTCATTAAGTGTAGGATTACTGCGAAGACTAGTATTCTGGGTGGAATAGTGCCTGCCATAATTGGCAGTGGGGAAGAGCAGGATTACTGTTAAATGTTCATTATTATTTTTCCTACATTGAAAACTCACTGTCCTAACTTAAAGGTCAAAATATGTAGAAGAGCATGAAAATATATGTAGAGGTGGAACTGTACATGCAGGTAGCCAGACTGTATGAAAAGTCTCTTGATTATGAGGTCTCTGAGGGCACTAATGGGCTCCTCCCACCCTGCCCATAGCCCAGAACTCTGTTTCGGCCTCCTCTGAGGCCATAGTTGCAGACCCAGGCCCAGTCTCCAGCCCCGCCACAGCCCTGCTCCTCATAGTCCAGCAGTTGTGTCATGCTGGGTAAAAGGGTCTTCCTTCATTGTCATCCCCCACATACCCCATCACTTAAAATACATCATCCCTGTTCCCATTTCCTCCCAGTCTGAAAGACGGGGCCTGGCCATCAGTCATTAGAGTTTACCACCAGAGGCAGAACAAACAATATGTAGCAGCAAAAGAGCAAAGTTTTGCTGACAGTGAGTATACCCATGTCTGCAATAGTTTAAGTCAAGTCCTGTAGAGAGGTAGCTTTTATTTTCTGGTGGTTTAAGAGAGGACTGTAGCCATGTTGCCCCTATCAGTGCATGCCTAGTTTGTTAGATGCTCATTAGCTATGCTAAAAACTGTGGTCTTTTGAATCAGTGTGGTTCAAATAACTCCTGCTTTACCAGAAAAAAGTATTCTCTTTGTTGTTATGGAAAGAAGGAAGATGGCTTGTAAGAGGGAATAAAAGATACTGAATTCACGTGACTAATGGATTTAGATACATTTGAAGAGTGTGAGAAACATATTTTCTAGTATAAGGAGCCCTCTCCTCGCCAGGATTTCTTGTGGCAGAGAGAAGAAAGTTTCAGATTGCTTTTGCATTTTAAAATGAAAGAATAGAGCATGGGAGCTGTCTTATAATCTCTTGCTGAGATCAAAGGAGGGAGAGGTAAATGCATATGTACTTCTTTCTCTGGTGCTGCACTGCCTATTTCGTAGAACTAATGGAGCTTCCAATGTAGAAGAAGCAGAGATTAGCCTCTTTATCTCTGCTAACTGTAAAGAGTCCAAAAGGATTAATATTATTAAGAGTGAATTTCAACTAGAAAGTAGGAAGAAAATTCTCTGTCCCCCTTCTTACTTTTCATCTTTGTTACCAGAAATAACTCAGAACCATAGTTTTAAGCCTCCCACCCATTCCTATTTTTTTTCTTCTTATTTCTCTAAAAACAGACTTAAAAATATCTAACACCTCTGAGAAGCTTTGACTTTGTCAAATTTTTGACCAGTTTGCATGAGAACTGTGAAGAACTAACAAGACTGAGTAGTCATGATAAGTTTATGAAATCAGATCCTTAGCTGTTTTGAAATAGTGTTATTCCACTGACCTCAGCCAGTGTGACTCCGTGTACGTTCGCGGACTTCAATAAAGCTACACTGACTCACTCCAGCTGAGGATCTGACCCTTGAAATTATGGAGTCTTATCCAAAGCAAACTGAACTTCTGTCATGAATTAGTCTTCAAGGGAAAATAATTGCTAATTCAATGACTCCCACTGTTTTTACTGCAGCTGCTAGTCATTCTGTGCTGCAGAAAATCTTTACTTTTAACTGGTGAATCAAGAGTTTCCCCAGCAGCTTCAATACACAGAATATCAGAGGTGCAGAAGTGTATACAGAGTCCTCCAAATGTTATGTATTAGAAGGCAAGCCCTAGGGTCAGTCTATGAAGCAAAAGTGACATATGCAGGAGAAATCCTCCCAGCTAGACATTATGCCGCAATGTCCTATTAGCTTGTTCACTACATGGTGAAAAAAAATTAAAATAATCATGATTTAAATGGGACTTTTTGGCACGCAGAGGGTCATCATATTCAGGGTTAATTTAATGTAGAAACAGCTTGAAAGAGCTCTCTGGAACCACTTTTCAGCGTACCAAAGCAGTAACCCTGGCATGTACATTGATGCTGCAGCACCATCCAGACAAATTAGCCCTCGGAATTGCAGAATTTGGAGCTGAAGAAAGTAAGCAACCTGCTCAGGAGGTTACAGTTCCTCTGTTCCTTTTCGCATCCACTGAAGGGAGATGAGCAGAAAAGAAATGCGATAAAAAGTAAATGGCACTTTTCCTGCTAAGCTAATCAGTTCTGTTTGAGAACAGAGGGCTGTGCCAACTGCAAATCAATGCACTAAATCACTTTCCTTCTTGTGCAAGTCCTGCTGCCATGGCAGCTGCTAACAAGGGAATAAAGAAAACCATTATTGGATATTTAGTAGACTTTTTAAGTGCTTGTGTAAAGTAACATATTTAATTTAATGCGAAGTTATAAATGTAATTGGAGTTTATGGACATCATAACAGGAAAAAAAAGAAATAAGATTCTTCTTCTTTCTGTGCAAAGAGCTGTTCTATGGTCCCAGACCATACTTATCAAACTCTGTCTGCAGTATGTTAAAGAGGAGCTTCCCTATCAGGTTTTACCACTTCATCTGTTTATTAAGAGGCAAACACTGAGACAACAATATGCTTGATATTTCACATGGCTTTAAACATGTTTAAGCTACTGAACAGGATTAACACATACTTAATTTAGGATGAAATTAATGTACTCTAATGCCATAGGCTGTATTGACTAAGTCTTCACTGACTATAAAGAAAGCCTACAGTTAGTGCTCCAGATGTGGATATGTGTAGATTTAATCGGATAAGCTATTTAAGACAAAAACAACTGCACCCAGCGGATTTATTCAGTGATGTAATATTATATACCTTTTTTTTTTTCTATTCCTTTCCAAAGAATTCTGAAATAATAATCTTTCTTGTCCCTAGCTGTGGTTGGAACTAGTCCCTCCCTGTGACTAGTCTATGGGAGTTTTCAGTGATGTTATTATATGGCTCATGAGAACGTTGCAGTTTTCCTAGAAAGCTCAATTTCTGCAGCATTTTCAGAATTCTCTTAGCCTAAAAAACAGGACTCACATCCCTGAACTCCTGGTTGCACATACAGAGCAGCCTAACTTTGTCACCATTTAAATCATCAATCGTATCTATGCAGTGAAAAGCTTAATATAAAATACCTATGAGCAAGCAGTAGACTGCCTTCTCTTTAATTACATCAATCCTCAATCACCCCAAAGCAATGCCATCCTTGGAAGTACTAACTCTGACAGGTAGTACTTCTGGGAATGCCATAAAAATGCCAGCAAAGCAGCAATGGCAGAGAAAATAAGCTGCCTCATCTTTGGAGAATTATTGGACTGTACTAACATTCAAGGGTACAATGTCAGCACAATGCAGAACGAGTTAGATGCATAGCCCCCATCATTATTGTTGATGGGAGTCACGCGTCAAATTGTCTTTGCATCACTCTGAAAACTTGGCCTTCTCTGTAAAGCTTTAGCCAACTTTTCCTTTGTTACTGCACTTAATTGAGGAATAGATTTTGAGGTACAGTGATTGAATAAAGACAAAAAGGGTAAAAAGAAAATGCTAACAAAGTAGCAGTGATGAACCTGAAGCTTTCAGACTCTGTGCAAGCTGTGATGGAAAGCTTAATAAATATTAGTCTCATGCCTTAACAGATGAAACTGAAGCAGTAGTTTTGTATTAAATGTCACTCTAATATCAACAATGCTTGGGACAGCCCCAGGGCAGCCCCCAACTTTTTTTAGCTATTTCAGCATCTAGAGAGTCAAATGGGAATTTAAGTGCCTAAATACTTAAATAACTGGCTCAATTAGCAGTCCTGACTCCTGTCAGTAGCATCTTGTCTGAGAAAATCTGATAAATCTCAGCCCTCTTATATCACCTGGAGTTAATTGTTTGCTCTCAATAAGCACACATATCTCAGTAAGAGCATTCCTAAATTATAATGGTAGTGCTGCCCACAGACAGATCGGTTAACACAAGGCTGCCTCATGTTACAAAGAATAAATCAGGGCAAGATTCAGGTTAAATATGCATTATTGTGGAAGTACAAGAGAGAGAGGTCATACTTGGCTGGCCTGCAGTAGATGAACAGAGAACAGAACAGATTTAAAAATTGTTTTAATCACTAATAGCTGACTGGACCTTTCTGATGCAGACCATTCATTTCCTAATGTGTAAGCAGGTATTCAGTTTGGCAAGAAGAGGGTTACAGCTCAAAAGGGGGTGCTAACAGGCAGTGCCTGCCCTCAAATGGCCCACCTCAGTTGGGCCATTTCACATTGATCCCTTCATCAGTTATGTAGGGGAGATGAAAAGCTGTATCTGTATGTGTGTTTGTAGGCATTACTGCAGGTTAGAGAATGAAATCTTAGAACTAAAAGAGCAGTTTGTGTTGAGGTGAAGCACATAATTATTCCCATGTTAGGTGATCACACTTTATACTGAAACTATCATCTTGTAAAGTATAAAAGAAACACTTAGCTGCTCATCTACAGTGCTCCTATACAAACATCCTATTGTTTCTCCATGTAATAATTCCTAATGTTTGCAATTCTTTGAGTGCCCTCAGCATGAGCTCTGTGAACATAAAGGAGTCCTGATCCCTCCTTCAGTAGCAGGCCGGTCAGTTTGTTGCCCAGACCTATAGTGGATCAAGGGCTGAAACAGTATCAAGAAAACCTGTCAAAAGAAAAGCCCTCTTGCTGGGGCTGCATTGCTCAGGGAAGCAGGACATCTCCCTCTGCACCACATGATGCAGACACCACCAGTGAGAACACCCACCAGGACACAGGTCAAGACTTGGCAAGATAGGGTAGAAATCATGTCCACTAGCTTCAGACGTCTACAAGTTAGTCTTTCAGTCTAAATCAATAGTCCAGGTCCCAAATAAATTCAATAGGCACCTGCTGGGAGGGATTTATTGTACTTATCTCAGCAGGCATGTACATGTTCATGGCAATGTCTACACTTGAATGTAAAGTGAGATCAGCCCCTCCTAGGGTTGTACCATCCCTCTTACAGCACATGATAGCAGAGTTTGCCTTAAATGTGTAGACGGTTCTTTTTCTTTGATAATGCTGTTTGATGTACAGCTGACATACAGTCAAATAGTCATAAATAGTGTTAATCAAGCAGATTTATTATATGCTTAATAAATCCAATGGCCATTTTTATGGTCACCATTGCAAGGCTTCAGCACACAGAGCTGAGCACTGATGGGGTTTATGCGATTATTCTCTCTTGTGCTTCTGTTTTCTAAAGTGATGGCATCTCAAAAAAGGGAGGGGGAAAAAAGAAGGAAAAAAAAGCCTGCCAGAGTTTATAGAATGCAAAATAAAAATATTTCCAAATTGAATGTTCAAATAGCATAAGAAGCTTTCTGAAGACATGATTTTTAAACTGCCATCTCCAAGCCACAGCCAGATCACTTAGAAAATACATAATACAGTACACTCCACAGGCAGATGGAGATGCACATAAACTGATAATAACTCGAGATTTTTATCTCTGTGTGTCCTCAAGCAAGGCATCAGGAGAGAAAAAACACTTTTGCAGCAAAATTAAATAGTTTTTAGATCTAATTTTACTAGGCTGAGCTAGATTTCAGATTGATTTCTGTGGAATCTAATAGAGAACAACACACATACATATTGCCTTTCTTATAAAAAATCCATCAACCACTTTGTGGTTTTACTTACTTTGCTCTTTACTAGAAGTAATAAGAATCTAATATTTCACAACACAATGTGTTTCATTCTGTAAATGGTCCTTCATGGTAAAGGAGCTTGGAATGGGCAGTTAACGGAGCACTGAAGTACAGCCCCTGGGATTTGTCTACTCAAACACCTATTTACATTCATACAGTGAAATGGCAGCTAAAACCCACCGTCTCCAATTCTGCAACAGGTGAAGACAGCTGCAGGACACGGCACTGTGGAAAGAAATAATGCCCCAGATGCTGTCTGCACTGGCTAAGGCATGTGATGTGATCAATTAAACATATCCCAGAGGATAGATATATCCTGTGTCTCAAAACTTGTTGGATGGATCCATACAAATCACATGCATAACTTTATTGCTGGTCCTTTCTGCTTCTTAAGTGATAAACTAGAAGTTACTTTGACCTCAGAGCAAATGAACATGGCTCTGTGTGAAGGCCCTGGTGGCATGCAGAGCTGCAGAGTGGCCGGAGCAAAGGGGATGAACCTGCCAGGGCCTGTTAGGGGTTGAATCATCACTGGTAAAACATTTCACACAGCTTCCCCAAGAGCTTTCTAAGGGTAGCAGTTCTGGGTCAATAAACAGCCAGAAAAGGACGCACAGAGGTAAAAGGATTAGTCCTGTTGCCAGACCCCTGAGCTAGCTGATGTTTCACATTCAAAGTTCTCTGCAGTATCATAATTCCATAAACTGGTTTTGCTGTTTAATGCGATGGCATTTCAGAGCTCTCATCTTGGACAAGGATCCCATTTTGCTAAGCACTGAACAAGAACAGAGCAGATTCTCTGCCCCAAGAACTGGATAAATAAACACTAAAGACAGCAAGTAGATCTATTCACAGAGGAACCCTGCACTTGGCAAGCCACAGTCAACTTCCACGCAATGCACAGGGGCAGGTACTGTCATGCCTAGGCGCTGTATCATACTGAACAGCTTGTTGCCCTGTTTCAGAGGAACACTTTATGGCTCTGGGTTCACACCTCTGACTTCTAACTCAAGGCACAGCCTGCCTCTTGCAGCTGAAAGCCTTTGCCTCTTATGCTGACTATACAAACATTCACTAGTTTTTATCCTGTGCAAGGCACCAAACTGGAACTCCTGCACCAGGATGCTGCTTTGCCTGCACTGAAATGTGAGCCCTCTGGAAGGGTTTATAGCAGCCACATTTCTAACTTAAACATGGTCCTCCCAGCCACACTGCTACCATGGCGTTCCTTCACAGGCACCCCAGCACAGCTTTGTCAGAGTGGGTATGAAAGAGCATCACACAGGGAGTTCCCACTTGCCTGTTAAACAAAAAGCACTTGAGCAATGCTGCTGCTGTAACCCTGCACTATCGGTAACTCATGACTCAACAGCTGGTTCTCAAATTCAGCTGTAAAAGCTGATTCTGACACCAGGCAGGTAAATTATCTAGAAACTAGCTGCTTAAACTAAATGATGCAGCATGGTGGCTGTACAAGCCATAATTTAGAAAGCTGTGAGCCCTTTTCTGTAAGTGTTGTGCTTTAAAAAGGTTGCTATTTTCCCCGCAAATTTGTCTTTTTTCTTTTCCTATAGACTCCCTCTGCCCTGTTATCATTGTCAGTCCAAGCCTGAACTAAGATAGAATGAAGATGATAGAGAATCATTTCCTGATTCCAGGCTCTCTTCCCTCCCTGTATCCCCTCTGTCAAAATAAATCAAGGTTAACACAATTATGTAAAAGTAACTATTTCAGTAGCTGCAAATACTTTAGAGAAGTAAAAATGAGGATTTTTTTCAAGATGTTTTGCAGCTGAATTTACATTATTGTATCAGAATTGACCCTTCCAGAGTAATTTCATACTCAATACAAACAAAAAAAAAAATTACTTAGGACTAGTTTGTAAGGTCCACATTGTGTTTTTGAAATAATATCATTAAGGAAACCTCTGACAAGTAAAGTAGCTTATGGTAATCAATTTGAATATGAAAATGAAACTAATTCAGTAAAACATTGCTAATGCTGATCTGGCAAACCACTGGTAGCCATCTGTCTAATCCTTCTTGTGTTCAGAAGTTGCATTTAAAAAAAAATATTAATAGTGCTCATTAGCTGCCAAGCAAAAGAGCGTGCCACAAGCTTCTGCTCAGAGATTAGCTAATAATAGCAAATACTACTTGCTTTTCCAAGTTTGAGCTAGAACCTGCTGTGTGATATCATGGTCAGCATAAGCTTTTCTGCTGGGGCCCACAAGGATGGGAGGGGCTGTAAATCATGGGTCTGAGGAGAGGTGCAACACCCTGTTGGTACAAATTGTATTCCTACAGCTCTTCAGCACCAACAGCTCCTCGACCTCCCCAGTAGACAATCTATTCCAGTGCTGCACTATCCTTACTGTTAGGAAGTTTTTTTAACGCCTAAAGTGAATTTTCCTTGGTGCAATTTAAGTCCATTACTTCTAGTTGTGTTAATGCACATGGAACACAGTTTGCTCCTTTCTTCTATGCAGCAGCTTTTTATGTATTTGAAGACTGTTGTTATGACCCCACTCAGTCTGCTCTTCTCAAAGCTAAACAATTTGTCCAACATGTATAAGGCCTGATTTTTGAAAGTGTTTAGTTCCTGCCATTCCCATTGCTTTTACTCAGGTGACTGAGAATGAAAGAATATCAGAAGAGTTGATGATCAAGCCGTATTGTCTGGTGCCCTTTAAATACTGATAGATATGAAGGACACAAATGCTATTTATGTCTGTATATGTGTATTCTTGTCTTCACAATAAAACTATTTATGGGACTTGTGACTAATCTTCTGACTGCATCCACAAGGCAAAAGCAACTTCACAAAAAGAGCAGATTTTAGTGGAAACTTGGCCAGGCTTTGCTGAATCATTTGGAGTAAATAATTTTCTGGTTTTCATGTAAAACCAGTTGGGGTTTTTTGTTTGTTTCAATGATTTACATAGCTACTGTCAAATGGTGTTTGTGATTCTTTTTTAACTACTGGCTGTTATTGGAAAGTATACTTAAGAAATGTGAACTGAAATCTTTTTCCATCCCAAAACAGAGGAGACTGAGATTTCTTCCTGTAGTGGACTTCTCATCAGTTTTTTTGTGCTTGGAGTACTGGAGCAGAGTTCCACTTGGCTTCACTTGCAGGGATATTTTTATACTGAATGCACTAGAAAACATGACACTATCTTCTTGCTTTGGTGTTCCAGGGTGGCTAGAAATAAATTCCACTATTCTTGTTCTTTGTCTTTCAATTTCCATTGTAAATACGGCTTCCTTTTTGTCCATGTAGGCCCTCATGAAATCTCTCCTTCGTGTTATTGGAGGCTTTTAGTACAATTGTAACGCAAGCAATAATAGTTCCTTGTATTGATTCTCAAATGTAGGGTTATGTATTCTACCTTTCTGGAGAAAAGAGTTTTTGAAATGTCTTGTTTTGTTCTCTTAAACCCTCTCTCCTAACCTTGAAAATAGTTTCCTCAGACAAATATAGAGAACATTTACAATTATCAAGTAAAAATAGCCACTCTAATTTTGGGCTACCTGTCATTGCTCTTTTTGTGAGGGAAAAAAAATCATAGAAGGAGAAGAGAGTGAGAGAAAAAAACAGGCTTTAAAGGTATTTCTATGCATGGCTTTTTTGTATCCAACCATGTCCTTTATTCTTATTCATAAGATTTCATCAAACTGCTTGAAATATGTCTAATTGTGATGGAAATTAAAATACACAAGGACCATAAAGTATGAATACACATCTCTCCTAGTCTTATTCTGAAATGGTAAGCAAAAATAACACTGAATTTCACCATTGACAGTTAAGCTGAAGTAGTGTCCTATGGTATATTTACAGTAATAGGTAATAACGTGCAAAAGATGGAAATACACAACCGTACCAATAGTTTTATACCTAGACAGATTATTTCACTGTAAACACCTACATTTAATTATCCTGTCATCTCTCTTCCCCTCCTCCACACACTTGACAATTCATATGTGCAATGTGCTCTTCTCTTTGTATGTTGCTCACTCAAAAACCCTGCCCTTCTCCTCCTTCCAGACACACACTAAATCTTCCATTCCTCAACCAATGGATAGAAATACTAAATTACAATCTTTATGGTCTACATTGATTGAAAGATATCCTGTTATTTGGGCCTGCCTGAGTTTGGTGGACACAAACCCACCCATTGCTGCTCTAAGAGTGCAGTAAATTTCATAGGCCATCCCCTTTCTGTGTCACACAAAGCAAAGGCACCAGCAAGGTCTTTGGAAAATAGCAACAACAAAGCCTTAAGATGGCCAGTGGGTCCCTTAAGATGGCCAATGGGTCCTTTAAGACAAAAAGAAAAATAATTAGACTGCACAATGTTAGTTGGGGTGAAAGATAAATCACGGAATATTCTTTTAGTGTACAGTATAAAGCTACATGGTTTTGCTTTTTGATTGGTTTCAGGAGTAAGCATCAGCAACCTCAGCAAGAGAGCACATATCCTCATTACTTGGTTGATGGATTAATTCTCTATGAGAAGCTTTAAGTTTGTGCACATCATCCAGTGTCTTGAGAGTTAGTCCTGAAGGTCTGAGAGCTGTGCAGTCAGGCGCAAGACAAAGTACATTCCAGCTCACTGCATCTCAGTATCCAGGCTCAACAGTCATTGCTGGTGCTGAAGCCAAAGAGTGCCCTGATCCTATTTCTATCATCTGAAGCATTTCCTCTACCAAATGTAGCCTTTGGATTAGGTCCCAAATACCTACACTTTTTTCACTTCAGTAGAAGAAACCAGTTGAGAATATGGGGAGTGAGTAACAGCCTTTATCCTGATCACAACCCAACAGTCCCACACACACTGAGACAGTATCATACAGAGATACCAAATTTCTCAGTGAGCAATGCCTTAGCAAAAAACTGTTCACTTAGGAAAATCTTTTGGCTAAATCATTCATAAATAGCTTAATTCTTTTGGTTTGAGACATCACCAGAATGCCTTAATAAAATTACAATGCAAGAAGGCTAATTTGTGCTCTAATTATATATTGGTCTGTGCTTAAATGTTTCTGGACAGAAAAAGGTTTTCTGCAGGCAATCTTTTATTCTGCTTATTGTATTTACCTAACAAAGAAAAGTCAGCTTTTACTGTGATTTCTCATAACAGAGTTGAGCTGTAATGCTACATAGTTAAGGGCAAACATATGCAGACATTTTTGTTGTATTCTGATACCAATGTTTAACAAGAG
>JANHGB010050435.1:29319-41698 GCA_026283785.1 Coracopsis vasa | reverse complement strand
AAAATGAGGGCAGCACCCGCACAGCTTCCCACTGGTGCCCAGCAGGCAGGTAGGATGCGGGAGGCCCGGGGCCCACGAGGGATGGTGAGGGGCAGCAGTTCCGGGTGGCACTGTGTGCCATGGCCGCATCGACAAAACCCTGGTGCAGCATCTTCACTTGGTGATGGGTGTGGATGGAGGGACAGCCCCGTGGCAGTGATGGGATGGCAGCAGCAAGGGGATGGCGGCAGGGGCTCCATCTGCTCCATGCTGCTGGTGAGCGCAGCAGTGTGAACCAGCACAGCTCGTTTTAAAACCTGCTCGTGTTTTGGGAATGCATTAAGGGAAACATGGATGTAGAAATCTCTTACAATGGGAACAACCTTCCCATGCACCAGGCTACAGAGACTGCTCCTTGACTGTAATTGGGGACCTGGTAATTAGATGATGGCAAAATGTACCAGAAGCTCAGTTTTCATTCTGTGGTCCAAATTACAAACCATCATATTTTGAAAGTGATGCTGACATTCCTCAGCCAGGAGGCTGTGCCAAAAACAACTCGAGCAGGGCTTGTCTTGGCACAAAATCAAACTCAGGGCCTCAGCAGCGAAACTGAAAACATTTACACAGCTGGACCCAAATCACCCTATTTTCTAAGGAGTTTGTCAGAGCCTGAAGCTCTCGGTGTGTTTCTGCCTGGTTTAAAGGGTCCTGTGTTCCTGCAATTTACCAGCCATCCGCAGATAGAAAATAAAATACACCAGGAGAAGTGGGTGGTCTTTCTATCGCAGTCCAAAAAAATAATCCAGGAAACCCTCGTGGGGATAATGGAACTAGCCCGGTATTTACCCGGTCCATCCATATATGTGCCAGACGTATTTTATTTGCATATATAGATATGAAAACCTCATCATTTTGCCATATGTATGTAATGGCTAATAAATGCATTAGCAAACCACTAATGAAAACAAATTGAAGCCAGTGTCACAAACTACGGCAGGGTGAGGAATTACCTCTCTGCATTTTTTCCTATCCAAGCGTCCTGGCTGTGTTTTTTCATTACATCAGTCATACCATTGCACACGCATTATGCACCAGGCACTATCACCAGGGTAAATATCACCCGGGCTCCTTAGCATCGCATGAGCCAGCAGCATGCGCAGGGGTACAGGCAGACGCCAGTGGGTGCTGTGTGAGAAGCCACCCCAGTGCCATGCTGGTGGGTGCAGGAATGGCACTGGTGCCTGCGGTGCCACCGGCCTCCCTGCTGGAAGCAAGGGCCAAGCAGCACATTTCCATTTTGTGCCAGTTTCTGTGTTTGCCCATGGAAAATGGGTTCGGTTTTACCAGATTTGGGGTAAAGAGCCCAACAAACTGGGAGAAATGACTGCAGTTGGGGCCATCCCTGCTCCAGGGCTGTGCCCAGGGGTGCGGGGTGTGCTGAGGCTCCCCCATGCACCTCAGAACCATTTGGCACTGGCCCTTTGCCGCTTTCACTCTCCCTTCCTGCACACTGCATGGTTTATTATGGTTTTCTCCTCACAAAAGCAATGGGAGCAAGTCCACTCATGTACCCGGAGATTCCACAGGGCTTTGGCCGGGGTGGGATTTCTGTGTGACACCATGGTGGCAGCCCTCGACTCCACGCTGCCTTCACAACAGCAAGAGGAATACGGCCATTACTGACCTTACCTGGTCTGCTCACTCTGAAGGCATCACCTTGACCACTCAAAGCCCGCAGCAACCAGCAGTGATCCCTGCTCTCCAGACACTGCACAAACACAGCCCAAGCCCCAGCCCCTGCCCCTGCCCCAGGAAATGCAGGTTCTTCTCACAGCTGAGATAATTACCAGGCTGTTTGACAGGAATCCCTCTAAAAGCCCCTCCTCTGCTCAGCTGTGATTGCTGCCAGAGACGTGGAGGAGCCATTTTTCATCGCTTAACTTAGATTTTTGTGGCTACGTGGGGACCTCAGAATCCTGCAAATTAATTTTTTCTTAATGCAAAACCTTTTAAGTAAAAATACTTGTAATTGCAACCTAAAGCGATGTGGGATCTGTGAATGGCGCTCTGATTAATTCTTCTGCTAGGCTAGTCTTTTCTCTCTGTTCTACCCAACAAGCGTACACATATTATTGGGATTAATGCTGCATAATACATAATTAATGAAACTGCATAAATATGCAGATTTGCAATTGCAGATTGACTGCCAGGGCTCTATCCCCGAACACTATGGTAACTGATTGGATGTTCATTAGTACCAGATTTAAAACTGTTTCCCTGTGAACATGTGCAAACAAATAACTCCAGAAGGGCAGGCTGCATGGCTTCGGGCGTTACAGCGACCAGCGCCAAGCTGGCAGGCAGGGATGGGACCTGCCAGGTACAGCCCCTCGGGAGCTCCCTGCAGAGGGTCCTGGGGCCAGAGTGCAATTATCCTTTGAATGGAAAGAGAAAATCACTTTCCTCAATGGCTCCTGGTGCTGGGGATTCAGGCTGGGAGTCAGGCTGTGGGTCTGCCTGGGAGAGCCGAGGTGCACGGGACCACTGCAGCCCCCTGCCCACTTCGGGCAATGCCAGACAAATAAGAAGCCATAAACCCGGCATATCTGGTGGTGGGAAGTTGGATGCTGTTGCTGTTGTACTGGTGACCTGAGAAAGACAGGAGAGGCCAGTGAGGGAGGAGAGGGTGCCCTGGGGATCTGAATTCTATAGGAGCTGGTGGCACCAGTGGTGAGGAAGGCTTTGGAAATCAAGGGGCTTCTGGGCATTTCCTCAGACCTTTGGGATGAGGCATCCTTTCAACAAACAGCTCCCTGTCAGTTTCTGAATGTCCTCCAACATACAATGACAGCCTCAGCATTAATGACTCACTAAAACTGATAAACATTCCCGGTGGAACAAAGGAAAAGGGGAGCCATCTATTCCAGCTAGCATAGCAAAGGCTGCATCCTCCAGGACTGATGTGAGTGCTCTCCCTGAAATTTGCTAAGGGATATGCAGAGATTTCCTTGGATGACTTCTGGTGCATCAGCTGCTGGGCCTTGCTGTGGTGCTGGTGTTGGGAAAGTCACAAGCAGAACCACAGAAAGTCCATGCCAGTGATGGGCATCCCCTAATACCAAGTGGAAACAGGAGCTTGGGCTTTGCTGGTGGATGGAGCTGTTGGTGGAAACCTTTCAGGTGTCTCCAGAGCAGCAGCAGCTTGTTCAGTGTCGTGCTGTCTGCTTGCACTGTTGAGAATGTCAGGATTTATTGCGTGCTGATTCAGATATTCAGCTCTCACAAGGGGAATTTGATCTGTAGATCTCAGAGTTCTGCCCAAGGAGGACTGCAAGCATCACTCCCATTTCTCACATTTACAGGCTCAAATTCGTACTTGGAGGAAAGGAAAAGCTTCCCCAAGAGGTATTGAAATACCCAGAGAAATGTTTTTACTTACAAGTTTCTTACGGATACCTTCAGATGTTTATTGAGGTGGAATAGATGAAAGTGTAAGAGTGCGCTGTCGTGGGCACGGTGAGAATCACTGCTCTGTGCACCAGACCCGCTCCGAGGCGCAGCTGGAGCCTGATCCTGGAGCCAGAGGTGACTCCTGCACGGGGTGACCTCCCCGAGGCACAGCTCCCGGCTCCCTCCGGCCAGGGGGATCCTTTGCTGCTCAGCACTGACACACAGCGCAGCCACGCAGACCGGGGTCTCCCTCCTGTCCCCTTTCCCTTTGCCTCCGGGAGCACAGAGCATCCACCCCACAGCTCTGCAGCTGCCCAGGAGGTTTCACACCTCCCAACTACATTTTCTGGCTGCCCTAAACATAAGGGGAGCATCAGAGCAGGTCCGTGCCCAGCCGCATCCTCTCCTTCTGCCTGCTCCGTGCTTCCTGACTCCATCGGCCACGCCGCTGCTTCTCCAGGCAGTGCTCCCAAGGACACGAGTGGGAGGGAGTGAGGAGAAAATGAGGGGGGTTTACTGAAATCAGGCTGAATTCCGTCAGCATAGAGCAACCTGCACTCAGTAATGAATTTAGCCCGACTACATGTTGTGATGAAATATTAATGTTAGCCGGATATTTTCCCTTCTACTTTTGTTCTCAGGGAACAACTGCACCCTTCTTTGCAAAATAACTTTCCCTGCAAGTGCTACAAACAATTCCTTTCCTTTGAGAGATGTCTCACAGCAAAAGCAAAGCTGCAGCTTGACCCAGGCTTCAGAAACATGCATGTGCGTTGGCTCGGTCGGAGATGGAGAGCTGGGGGCAGCCTCCCACAAGGCAATCAATCACAGTCCTTGATCAAGATGAGGACATGCAAGTGAGAGATGAGACCCTCAGAAAGAGAGGAGGGGACAGGTGACCTTAATTGGTCTACTGTTATTGATAGGCCAACTTGTCTTCGTGATGCAAATTACCCTATAAATAAAAGTAAAACAACTACAGGAAGCAATTTGCCGCTTTGTTAGAGTCAAAGTAGACTGAAAATTAAATCAAGACACAGCATTGCTAATTCCACAGGGCTCTGGAGAGCCTCTGCAGGCAAGGCCAGCGGCGGGGGCCGTGGGGTGAACCGAGTCACGGCTGCCCTGACCAGGGAGGACGGGTGATTCCTGGGTGGATGCCGAGCACCAGTACCGAGGTGGAGGCTTGGGCATCATTCCCCTGTGCTGCTGCCCTTCACACAGGTGGCTGTGGGGGTCTCTGCTGTGTTGCAAACCCCCAGCAGAACCCCTGGAGAAGGCAGGGGCTGTGCTTGGCTAAAAGCATTTTCTTTGACACCTTAAGTGGGTGCTGACTCCTGCTTTACATTTCTAGAACACCTTTTAAGGCACAGATCGTTATATCCAATATTTATCTGTCCACTGCTGGAGCTGGAGCTGTGTCCAAGGCTTCTCCAGAGAGGTCCCCAGTCCTCCCACTCATCAATGGCCACAGCATCGTGTCCCTGCTGCAGCAGGAATCGGTCTGAGGCCGCTGCTTCCTCCTCCCCTGGTCACTGCACTTTCACCTCTCAGGGTGCCCGTGCTCACCCAGTGTGAGCGGGTGCTGCCGAGCCCCTTCCTCCAGGGCCAAGGCAGGACCTGACAGGGGGAGCAAGCAGAAGGGACCGGAGGGTTTTTTAGCATGGGATATTAAAATGCATTACTTTGTCACTAAGTCACAGCTTTTCTCAAAATACTACAAGTCAGAGATTTTCTTCAGCCCCAAAGGAGCCTTTTAAGTGCTTCATTTTAAGGAGATGCTTCTTTCCCTGTTGTGTTTTTTTCCTCTGTGTGTTTGTTTTCAAACCTGTCGGAAAGCACTAATATTCCCAGGCATTTTTGCTGTTGTTGTTTTCCTCCTGATCCTTTTCTTTTCCATTTTTGAACATCCGTGCTGGTTTTGAGTGAGTCCCCGGGAGGCTGCAGGAGCAGCAGGGCTCATCACAGAGCCGGCTGCCGTGCTGGGCGAGCTCCTCCGCTCCTCCGCGGCTTTGAAGCTGCCACTTTAAATTCATGCAGCAGGATTATGCTTTTGTTTCTTCAGGAAATTATGAAACACTTTGTGAAGCGACATCAATGGGAATAATGAGGGCAGCGACGTCCTCCCGGCAAAGCCCCGGTCCCCGCACGCCCGCCTGCCCCAGCAACGGGGCTGCCACGACGGTGGCTCCGGGTTCGAGGGCCAGAAGAAGCCTCCACATTGCACACCACAGCTTCTCCAGCACAGGTCATCCCATCCGGGCTCCCCCCCTCCCCAGCCAAACGACTCGTATAGCTCACACCTTGCTCCCCGATGGCCACCGTGCCTGTCTTGGACGTGTGAGGAGATGGAAAATACACAACCTCCAAGGGTAGTTTTTTCCAGCCAGTCATTACTCTCCCTCCCAGTCTGAACCTTATTTCCATGTTAAATGTCTTGCTTCTGCCTGTAGCCTTTGGCTCCTGTTCTGCCTTTTCTGTTAGACTTGAGGCCCTCAGCCCCTGGTACTTTCTCCCAGAGAAGGTACTTGAGGATTTAATGAAGGCATTCACTCTTCTTCTTGATCTCACTTGAGCTCTTTAATCTCTTTTTCTGTAACTCATTTTCTTCATCTCATAAACAATTTTGTGGCTTTCTCTGACACTCTCAACACCCCTTTAAAAGCGTTGACACCAGCGCCATAGGCAATATTCTAGTGTCCATCTCACCAACACCATCCGAGTTTACTTTGCCATAAAATCATTTCAGCACTCCTACTCACTAATCCTCTCTATATTTCCACAGAATGAATTAGCTCTTTATCACAGGTCAGGGCACGGTGCCTAGGTCCTCTGCCCACTGCAACCCTCAGACGCTTTGCAAAGTCATTAAGGAATGTGATACGTTTCCTGCTCTGGCAACAAAAACGTCATTCTTAGTCTATGTGATCGCTATGATTTTGTATTTGCTTATATTCAAATACATTTTATTTCAAAGGATGCATCTATCATCACTAAAAGCTCTTGGCTGCTGTTGATTATATCCCATTTCTTCAGCTCTTCATCAAGCTGGTTCCGCCTCACTTTCTCCATTACTCTGCCCAGGACTGGTGTCCATTCTACCACCATCCCTGTGGGGTATCCCCCACTCTTGTGACACAGTCACTGGCCTTGCACAGCTTTAGCACTGTTCCAAGGGTCATTGTACACGAGCAGTAGGAGCCCAGCAATCCCAGCCGGGTGTTCAGCTCTCCTGAGTGTACCTCAGCCAACCAACAGGTAGTGATGACAAATTGCTCATCCATGTCTTGGGCTTCTGCTCCTTCCAGTTCCCTCCTCTTCGGCTCAGGAGCAATTCATGAACACGTGAGTTCACTGGGGAAATGCCATGTCTGGCTATTCAGTTACCCCTTCTCGTGGATAAAGAGGGATTATTCATTAGTAATTCCAGACTCAGGCACCCAAGAGAAAATCCACATGTTCTCCTAAGCGATGGACAAACAATCTTCTTGCCTGTGGCCAGGGTAGGCACCCAGACCCCCCGATGTGGGAGCAGCCTGCAGACAGCAAGGAGAACCACACAGCTTGCCAAGTCCTTTATCTACAGTTATGGGATGTGGAGGATTTCCTCCTGAGCCCGCCTTCACCTTCAGAGTTTCTCTTTCAGACAGAAAAATTCCATAAACTTCATAAATAGTTACTTTCTCTGTAATTAAACCTTTCTCTGTGTGTGCCTGCTACAGGGATTCAGTTCCTTTTTAAACACACTATCTTTTTCCACAGAAAAAACAGCACAGACTCTGTAAAGGGATTAGGAAAACAGCTCGTGCAAGCCTGTGCTGTACAGAGGTGAGGTTATGGAGCTAAGATAGTACGTGTGCCTGTTACCTTTCCCACCAGTGGAACGCATGAAGGAAAGCAGAGAAGCAGCTCCTGCAGAGCCCAAAGTCAATAGCGCTCAGACTGAGCTGTATTTTCACTGTCAGGATTTGATTTTTATTCATTTCTATTAGACGAATGCCTGAGCCATCAATAAGGGATCAATCCCCCTGCACCAGGCACTGCTCAGGTTGCAGTACAGGGCAATGCCTGCTGTAAACTGCTTATGGTGCAGAGCAGGGCGGGAGCAGCATGTTGACATCACAGCTCATGTTGTGTCACTCGGACCACAAGTCCAAGAGCAGGACTTGTGTCCAGGTCATAGGGCAATGGGTACAGGGTGTGCTGTCTGGTTAGATCTGTGTGGTTCATACCCAAAATGTTGGTATGACCACGGAGAAGGAAACCTAAACACCAATGAGTCCCTTACATGAACAGGGCCACAGCATCGTACCAAGGGTGCTGCAGATGCAGTCTCCAGAATCTCAAACCCAGCATCCCGCAGGGAGTGCGCCATGCTCCGGCCCCGGGTCCCCCCCTGCATCAGCGGCAGAGCTCTGGGTCAGCACAACCCCTGTCAGACAGGCTCATCCTGCAGGGCAGCCACACGCACCCCCATTGAAAGGGTTTAAAAGGGAGAGGAAGATGATGGAAAAGGTGGACGTGAGGCCAAGAGCTGCTCTGTCCAGAAGAGACCTCAATGCTGAGCCGAGCCAGGGTTGGGGCTGCCCAGATCCTGCTTTCTGGGAACAGAAAGCTGCCATCACACTAGTAACACCGGTAAGAGAAAGGAGATAGAGCCAGAGGAGAAGAGGTGGGGGAGGACAATTACATTAACTGAAACAATGTGTTATATTTTAAACATTAAAAACTTATGACTCTACATGGCAAGTACCTGATGCAGCAGAGGAGGAGAAGGGAAACTGAAGCAATGGTTAAACAATGCACAAGGCAGTCTGCAGGGTCTGTTTTGTATTAAATCCATTTGGAGGCTGAGTTTGCTCCTTTGACAGCTGGCCACACTCGCTCAAAGAGAATAAGAAAGTTTTTGTTTTTTAAAAAGGATGTGTAATGGGTTTCTTATGTAGGAGCGCAGGAAAGCTCGCCGAGCTGGATCACCTATTTTCTTGTCAAAAGACTTTGGACAAAACCTAATCATGAATAAAATGCCTCATGATTTTTCAAAGAGCTCTTTTATTTGAAGTCAGCTTTTCTGCAATGGGAGGCAGGACCTGGGTAATGCGGAGCAGGGTGGGAGGAGGCTCGCTTTGGCTCTGTGAGCGGGAATGCCATGTCCCGGCTCCATGAGACCACGGCCAGGCCGCTGGCACCAATCACCGTCCTCTCCCTCAGCCCCAGCAGCACCACTGGAGCCTTGTTTATCCCCTGCCACTGGGCTTCACCTCCATGGCCATGCATGAACATCATCCCCAAGCACAGAGATGAGAACACTGATAATGGCTCTGTTTGTCCTGGGGAGGCTGGGGGTGCTCAAAAGACCAAAAGCCACTTTCTCTTCTACGCCCTGAGCAGGGAGGTGGTGGGTTCCTCCCAGCAGCACAGCCTGGAGCCAGCCTCCGAGGGCACGATCTGAGCTGGAATTGTCTCAAGAACAAGTTTTCTCACTAAGTGTTATTGATTCCTGGTTTCTCATGAGATTTCCTGCCATGTTGCTGGTCAAATCCAGGAAGCACAGAGATGTAGGGACACAAGGGATGGACCCTGAAAGCTATCCCTTGAAAACCACAGGGCGTAATTACACCAGCACTGCCCACCAGAACAGTAGCTTTATGTGGCTAATGGGCATGGCACTTGAACTACATTTGAAAGGCAATGGTCCAGGGGTGTAGGGAATGTGGCTGTTTGGAAAAGGGAGAGCCACACGTCCCCCAGCACACCCAGCTGGGAGTGTTGATGATTTAAAGGCTGCCATTAATCGTCCTGCCATTGCTCTGACCATTATTCTCCCAGTCCTTCCTCTGGAAGCAGCAGCACCCCAAGGGAATAAGAGGGAGTGTAAGGAGACCGGAGGATGCAGCCTGGTCTCTCCGGCTCCCTGGGGCAAACCCCCCATGCTTGGACCGACTCTCACATTTACTTTCCTAAATTGAGGCAAACCTGAAAACTACTTGCCAGCTGCTGGGTGGTTTGTTGGGGATTTTTTCCCTTGATCCGTGCCAGTTGTTTATGGGCAGAGAAGATTTCCAGCCCTTTGTCATGGATACCCGTCGGTAGAGAGGACCACTGGAATTTTAATTGTCCAAGAGCTCTAATAGGTGTAATAGCCTTGTGTGTTACATATGCATTAATTAAGTAACACTGCATTTAGCTCCAAATCATGCGGAAGGCGCGTGCTGTGTTTGCACAGACATAAATATCTTCTCAGTTAGAGCGCAGGCGAACAGCTCTGCTCTCCTTGCATTGCTCTGCCTCCATCCTGGTGGAGATGGAAGCCTCAGACAGGCGCACCCCTGGGTAGTCCCGCTTCACTGGGCGAGAGCTCAGCACTTCCACACGTTCTCCTCTGAAGGGATACGGCTTGGAGGATTCAAATAGCTCTTTGATGCCTGTGGGGTTCAGCCTCTGCAGCCATCCACACATTACAAGTGCCACATTGAACACACTGCCCGGGAGCCTGGCTGGGGGTTCCCCACTACCCCCCTTTTTCAGCCCTGCTGTTCCACTGCAAATACATCCCTGCAGCAATCTGTAAGCTGCAAACACAGGGTTGTGTGCAACTGCAAGGGGAAAGGGGAAACAAAAGGAGACAGCATAGTGAATATAATATATTCTCCTCTCGATCCACAGGGAACTTCCATGCATTAGATGAGAATAAAACCCTAGGTCATCAATGGACAGCTGCTTGTTTTAAACCCCACTATCACCGCTCTTACTCTGCTGCTTTAGTGCAACCTGATTCTGAGGCAGAATGAGAAGTTGGAATAACACATGTTGGATGAGCTCCGATGCACTAGCTGGACAAATATTTGGAAGAGTATTCACTTTCACCAGGCAACATTATGCTCTGAGGATTAATTATACAGAATATGGTCCTGACTTGGGTTTGGACGATTAAAGCTGTGCTGGAATTCCAGAGGATTACTTAAATGTGCAGCATTAGTGAAGGTAAAACATCTTCAATATCCCTTTCCTGCAGCCTCCATTTCCTTTATAGAAATATGCAGATTAGGGCTCAGTATTAATCTGCCGAGGCTCCGGGCGCAGGGCTCCTTCCCTGGGAGCGCGGTGAGGTTTGGGAGAGGAGGGGGAGGGCTCCTTGAGAGGGGAATAAAGAGCCAGAGACATTTCATATGTTTGTGGAACAATAACGAGAAGCGAGCAACTTACTCCGCATGTTTTAGTCTGGGAGAGAAAAGCCTGGATGCAGGCAAAGTAAGTGCAATGTATATGGGTAATTAAGAAATGATTTCCTGAGATCTTCCTTAAAACGTGTCTGAATACAGAGCTCAAATTTGCATAAATAACTTATGCCTTTCACTTTTTCCTTGTGGAAAACACATAACATTGCCTCTTGCTCTCTGATTTTCAGACCCTCCCCTGCTCAGGAGGAGGATTTGCCATATTACACTATTCTTTCCAATTGTAATCAGCCTTAAATCTGAATAAAAGCAGCAAATGGCTGACTGGCACTCCGGGCTTCCCCAGCCCCCATGGAAGCGGCAGCAGCAGCAGCATTGAGTCAGACCGGGAAAGACACGACTGCAGCTCCCGCTTTTCATTAGTATTCATGGAGCATCCGACTCCAGAGAGGATTAATAGACTCTGATGCCTAATATCCTGGAGAACAATTAATTTGCCCACAGTTTTGTCATGGTTGAAAGTCAAATGCTGGAACAGATCGATGCACTGAGCTGCAAGTTGAACACTGCAACCTTCTGCTGGAGCTGAATTTTAATTTTCCCATCATCATTTCCCTCCATTCCCAGCACACCAGTTTTCTAATAGATCTAAAAGCCTCTTACCTTCTTCCATCACATGTTGGTCTTCATAACAAAAGTCCATGTTGATTGTTCAAATATTACAGCCTTGTATTGCTCTCCATTATGGGATTAGAGATGTTCAAGGCCCCTTGTGTTTTGACCTTTTCCTGTTTCGTTTCTCTTTAAATGATATGAAAAATGCTAACCTTTTGTAATTAAAATCAAAATAGAATGGAGGAATAAGCTTTTTTCCCAGCCATTATCCTGCATTTAGGTTTCTATTTTGATAGAAGTGGTTGTGCAGAAATCAAGGCTGGTGCTTACAAAGGCCTGGTCAATAGACTCGTTAGAGGCACCCGGCAGCCATGTGCCCCCACAACCTGCTGCAGCCAGAGTGCCCTGGGCTCACACTAACCCAGAGCCCGGTCTGGAGCCCACCACCTCCTCCACCAGGTCATCAGGCAAGTTTGTGCAAGCCACTAAATCAGTGCTCACGGGGAAAGAGTACATCAATAAACGGACTCAGATGGTGGCATCAGAAAAAAGTACTGCTTATATTGGAAAACAAAGAGAGAAAACCAGCCACGGATGGTGTTGATGGCTCTGGTGATGCCAGGCTCCAGGTGTCTGCACGGGTACCTGGTGTGTCTGTATGTGATGGTGTGTGTTGCGGTCAGACCAACATGAAACAAGCCTGTGACTGGAAAGGGACTGAGACCCGCCCCACGCAGGCTCCTACCCAGCACTGACCGCAGCCTCGGCTGGGAATTCAGAGGAACCAGCCACCGGGGACTGGAATTCCCCGCCTTGGCCTTTTGCCTTACTGGGAGACACCCACAGCCACCCTGACTACACTGGTCCCTGCAAAGGGGCAGCTGCTTTTAGATGAAACCCTGAAGCTTGGGAGCCAGAAGAATGCCCACAGCCTCCATCGGGCTGTGAAGCATCACTGGGAAAGCATGAGGGCAGGTCCTGGCATTGCCCCCTTGAGTGCTGCCAACAGGGCAGGATTTTACCCAGAGAAAGAAAAGGTGCTGAAGGGGTTAAGGCCAGAACTGTACTACTCTCCTTAAAGCATTTTCTACACTCTTTCCAACAATTTTAGCTGAGAAATCTTTTGCATAAGACTACACTTCTTTCTGTATTTA
>JANHGB010050435.1:0-29219 GCA_026283785.1 Coracopsis vasa | reverse complement strand
GCTATTGTGCTGCTCCCTCAGCGTTTCTGGTGTCCAGGCTTTTGTGGT
Source organism: Coracopsis vasa (assembly GCA_026283785.1). Taxonomy (NCBI): domain Eukaryota; kingdom Metazoa; phylum Chordata; class Aves; order Psittaciformes; family Psittacidae; genus Coracopsis; species Coracopsis vasa. The sequence goes on along the minus strand of JANHGB010050435.1, from coordinate 29,171 downwards.
TTAATTACAGTCTGCTCCAAATGGTCTTAGCCAACAGATCAATAGATCAGGAACATTAGAATTGTTAATTTGAATGGCTGATTTGAATTTAAGTGCAACTTCAATTTAATCATTTTAAAAATGAAACGGGGTGTGAGGGTCCTCCCCCTCCTCCTCCTCCTCCTCCTCAACCAGCAAAGCAGCTCCCGTGCCCCGCAGGGATCACAAAACTCTCTGACATGCACATTTCCCTTCAGTCAGGAGTTAAGCCCTAAAAGCTGCTGGATCACGACAAAAGTGGGGGTTTAGCAGCTTTTCCTACGAGCAGGGTAATCCCAAGTCCAACAGTGATTAAATTGGACTCAGAGCTCCACTGCAGAGATTGATTCTAAATCAGGGTCCTGGAGCCTTGTTTCACCCAACACTTTGCAATGCTAACAGGCAGTGACTACACAAGCAGGCACCGAGGGTCCCGGTTGTCCCAGTTGTTCCAGTCCCAAAATTCCACAGGCTGCAGGGGTTGCCCAGTGCCTGCCGGGAGCAGGGATTTTGGAACACCATCAACATTGGCTCCTGCACCTTCTGTCCAGGCGGTGAGCGGGCTCCGCTCTGACCAGCAGCGCATCCTTAGAGACACCCTCACCATGCACAATGTCAAACAGAAGCACATAAGAAATCTTGCAAGTTCGAGCCTCTGGGGTGTAGTTTTTTTGAGCAAGGCTTCATAAGGATGGGAGTAAACAAAAATGAAAAGAAAACCATGTACCGATCTCCTATACCAACAACACGAGATGGGGCCCAAAGCTCTGCTCACTCTACACATGATGCTTTTTATCACATACAAAACCAGCTTTCGTTCTATTTAGCGACCATAAAGCACCAAGTGGGAGTAAGGATTTTTCACTGTATTTGTTGAGCAGTGGAAGGTACATCAGCTGCGAGCAATGTCCAGGTCAGGCAGGAGCAAGAGGGGCTGCACAAGCAGCTGCCACCCAAGGGCACTAACTGGAAAGCCCATGGATGCTCCATGTGTCACTGCTAAGCGCAAAGGAGCAGAATGAGGCTTTTTATTTTAGAGTGCATTCACGGGGAATTCTTTCAGTTCAGGTCCCTGCCAAACACGGGACTTGAGACCAGACAAACCCCGGTCCAGCACGGCCTGGCAAGGTCCGTGCTCCTATTTACTGCTGTGAGCCTGGCAGGTCAAACAGGAGATGTAAGCTGGTATTTTTGCTTGAACACTCAATAGTTCCTTTACCCCGTGAACCGAGCAAGCCAAAAGCTTTGTTTTCCCTTTGTCACACTCACAATTGCAATGTAGCTGTCCTGTCTAATTGCCATCGTTACTGAATGGAGCATGTGCACTCAAAGAAGGGACAGGAAGGCATTTCCTCTTCACCTGTGTTTCAGCCTTGCTTTAGCATCGATGCGAACAGGAGGATGCTGGTGTTCATTGTGACGCTGTTCAAATATAAAGCTTATGCAGCTTCTAAGGGCAGGTTTCTGACTTCCCCACAGTCATTTCAGAGTGACAAAGTTTCAACAAAAAAAAAGAAGCCTAAACCACATCTACCATGTGGTGCTCTCAGTGGGTGATGGTTTGGCACTGGGAAAGGCACAGTTGCTGCTCAGCCATGACCTGCCCTTCCATGGACCCAACTGCCAGAGCCCAATGGCAGAGCAATGGGGTGAGAAACCCCGGTTAAGATCCCAGGAGAGGAGACAGCTGCAAGGGGCTGGATCAGGCCACAGGATGCTGGATGCCTCCCGGCACAGTGATACCTCAATGCAGCAACATCAGCTGCATCCAGCCCTGCAGTGAAGCGGTCCAGGATGAGCAGTTCCTAACACACCCTGTGCTGTGGGTGAAGCCCTTTCCACAGCTCTTGGTTCTTCTCTTGCCACCCTGCATTGACGCACTGAGTCAGGTCTGATTCAGGCTTGTGTGCGGGGAGCAAGCGTTTGAAAAGGTAAAAACCAGACCGAGTGCCCAACGCCCAGCTCTCAAACTGAGCTTCCTCTTTCTTTCTTTGACAGATTAAACTCAAACATTCTCAGTGCTATTTTGTTGGCCTATGCATCAGCCTGAATGACAAGCACCGACTGCATCCTGAGAACAATCTGAAGGCAACCCAGGGAACCCACCCAGATGGTGTTCAAAAGCGTCTCAGAGCAGAATGGGCTCTGCTCAACACAGGAATTTCACAGCAGGAACAAAGGGAACTTTGCAAACAGAGCTTTGAAACGGAAGTCATTTTATCCAGCATGCCTGCAGGAAACGTGAATCCATCTTCCAGCACAATCAAACGCAGAGCTGTGCATGGGCATAATTATTAGGGGAATGATGGCAACAGTAAAGGAGCTCATCAGTCAGAACGCTACGTAATTTCTAAACTGTCTCTTATGCCGAACCACCTGGATTTAAAGTAACATTTGCAGACAGGATGAATGAAGGTGCTCATCAAACATGCCAGGGTTAGTGCCTGCAAGAGACGGGGCTGCTGCTGGCACCAGACGTGACCGCTGAGCACAGTGCTGGCCCTTTCCTCTGCGCTGGTCCTCGCTTGTGGGACAGAGAAATTCCCTGCTTGCTTCTGGAGCGCTTTCCCACAATCAGCACTTATGGCTCAGAATTCAGAGCAGGAGCTGCGGGCACATGGGGGCTGTCACCATGAGGGTCCGGGTCTGTGATCCCCTTCCCTGTATGTGTCACCCATAGGCCACATTTCCCTGCGGAGCTCCCTGCTCCCGAGTGAGCCTTTCTGCCTGCCACAAACAGGGTCTTTTAAATCACAAAACAAGGCTCTTGGCTCTGCTGGATGTCATCAAAATGGAGACAAGGAATGGCTTGATCTGATGGGACTCCCACCAGCCTTGTGCCAAGGCAGGAATGCTCCAGCCAGGCTCTGCTCCACTGGATCAGTGTTTGGCACCCGGAATGCAGGCTACCGGAGTGCAGGTCACCTGTAAACATGACTTAAAACTCAGGATCTGCCCAAGAGGCCAACCCCAGCCCATCACTTGTCCTGAGCAGGAGGGATGTTGAGCCCGTGGTTATGGTGGTTGCAGATGCCTGGATGCCTGCTCCCAGCTGCATGGGAACCACACATCCGTGGTGGTTTCCTAGAGCACTTTCTGTTTCTCTGTGCTTCCTCCAGAACAGAGCAAGAATCCCCATTCACATTGAAGGCTTTGCTTTTTAAAGCATTTCAGTTTTACGGAGAAGCGAGAGCTCTGTCCTGCGGAGCACAGAGGGAAGAGCGGGATTAAGAACTTCAAAGTGAAGTTGTCCCCTGTGACAAGTTCTTTACAAGAGGCCCTGTCCAAGAGTTATCACATCTCTCCAGCAAGGGAAAAGATTTGCCATGAGAATCCTTCTGGGCTTGCGGACTTGTTCAGAGGAGGAGATCTGAGCCAGCAGCGGCTGCTCCTGATGGGAAGCCCACCCTCCTCCTGGAGGTGTGAAATCTCTGCGGAGGGCAGGCGCTCTTCCCACGTGGCAGCCGGGGAAAATGCCAGCAGAAGCATGTGCTATTTCAGGAAGGCAGCAGAGGAATGAAAAGGCTTTCAGAGGACTGAAAAGTCAGTGTGGGATGGAGGGGAGGATGACGACTGGCTCCAAGTGAGAGAGGGGAACTGAAGGGCTTCAGGAGGGAAAAAGGGAATGCAGCCACTGAGTGTGGGAAAGGTTCCTGTCCCGCCGGCTGCTGCAGCCAGGACTCACACTGAGGGTCAGAACATCACAGACCGTGTATTCCCCTGCTCCTGCAGTGTCCCACGAGATGCCACCGTGTGGCAAGCAGCCAGGTGTGAGAGCTCAGAGAGCTCATTGTGTTGTCAGTGCACAGCATCGTCCTCCCTTTGCATCCTGAGGGATGCTGCTCTCCAGGACAGTCTCCAAACACTCAGAGACACAAGGGGCTCCTCAAAAGCCCTTTCCTTGCCTGCAAACAAAGATGATCCATGGTGAAGAGACTCCATTGGCAGGCAGGGGGACCATAAGGGAGTCTTGCTCAGAAGCCCTCTCAGGAGGTCTGGAGACCCTCCTGGGTCACAGTGGCTGCTGACAAGGTCTCTCCCTTTCAGACATCTCTGCACCAGGCTCCAAGAGGCTTTTCTGCAGGTAGCAGCGCTCTGGGGAAGTCTCCCACATCCTGGGTGGGACAGATACTGAATGCACTTGAGTGATGAACTCCCTTTGACACCTCTGCTTTTGCTCTTCCACAGGAAAATGGAAGCAAATCCATTCTGATTTCTGCCGCATTCACTCCTTACCTCTGGGTGGTGTTTTAGAAATCAAAAGTAAATCCATTATTTTGCTCCTTGTCTAAGGATTAGGAACCTTTCACAGATGTTAAGGCTACTTAAAAGTTAAGAGATTTGTATTTAAACCCTCGGCAGTATTTTTCATGCATTTTAAGTACTGACAATAGGAGAGGTAAATGCACAAACTAAGCAAGCGTTCCCATATGCCCAGACTATAAAAGGAACAGAAAAGCAAACGCATCTGCCCCCATGTCCTGGTCATGCCAACCAGAGCAACTCACCTCCACAACACCCTCTGACCGATCAGCTGGTGTAGCTCTAGCAGTGCTCCAGCACTTCTCCTTCCTTGGAAGTGGAGCTGCATAAATTTCGCCTGCATCTCATTTGTCAAGGCCGGATCAGAGGCCAGAAGAGATGCTTCCCTTCCACCAGTGTGACATTCAACCACACTGTGGGCTTAGTCTTCATTCATGGTGTAATTCCATTTCCCCTCTGAATTATGTACTCTTGGTACCTGCTTGGTGCACAACAGATCCATGCCTGGGAGCCGCATCAGTCATTTTTTCCCATGAGCAGGTGCAAAATAGAATGTCCCTGATTTTCAAGATCTGATTAAACTGTCATAGATCCAGAGCAGCCTCAATAACTCCTCACACCTGAGAGGCACCGCTTATTGCAGCCCCGCACCCGCTGATGCTATCGATAAGAATCTCTCAGGACCTCAATTACAAACCCCCACGTTCAGGATTTGTTTAGCTAAATTGGATGAATTTGGTACTTGCCCAGCCCCAGCTTCTCCTGCTGGATTCACTCCCTCCCCGACACTGAAGCTGCCCGGGTGCAGGTTTCTGTCACTTGCTCAGCTTGGCTGAATTTACTCAGGGATTCACCTGCCTCAAAACCAATGTTTTTTCCCAGTTTTCCAGGTTATTGGAGCACAGTAAAGTGAGGATTGGAAACTTCTGCACCTCTGCAAGGACCTGGGTTGTGAAGTGACCAATTCGTGATGCTTCTTTCCAGGGGAGGGAGAGGCAGGAGTGCAGCCGGGAGAATTCCCCCTGATGGGCATGGCGATGGGGACCACCCCAGTGCTTGGGGGAGATGCCCCATGTTAGGGTGGGACAGCAGCCCCCATCCATCACCAGGAGCACCCGGGGCAGCCCAGAGCAGCCGGTACAGAGCCACAGAGCCCAGCGAGTCCCCCCTCACTCCTCCTCAGCTGCTCTTCTGCAAAGCTGGTTCCAATACTGCAATTGAAGCTTCACTGTTACACTGCTGGGATAAATTAGGCTGAACCTTTTATCCCAAAATCTCCTCTGTAAGAGGCACGCGAGGGCCCTGGCATGCTGACCACTATTCCCTGCCCTCGGGCTGGCAGCAGGGTCACAGATGTCCCAGCTCTCCCGCACATCCTTCACTGGCAGGAATGGCTGGGCTGGCACGGGCACATCCAGGATCGCCTTTGGCAGGGGATCACTCGCATCTCCCTGGCATCCCCTGCACAGGGATGCACCCAGACTGCAACATGATGGGAATTAGGCAAGTAATTGCCCTGGGCACCCGGAGGTGCGGTGCCAGGAGCTTTGCAGCTGTGGCCCCACTGCCTGCTCTGGATCCTGGACTGACCTGTGCTGAGACCGGCCTTGTTAGTCCAACACAGGGTGTCAGAGCCCGCGGGCACGCTGCCCTGCCCTTGGTTCACATTCAAAGGTAGATCTGCTGATGCTGGAGCTAAAAAAAATATTCAAATTAGCAATCAGCACAAACGATTGCTCTTCCATTCCCATCCCAGGTCTGAAGTAGGAGCTCCAGTCTCTGCACACAAACAGCAAACACACACTCAGCATCTGATACCGAAGAAGGCTCCCGACACCGTGAAAAGAACAGGGAGAAGGTACTGCAGAGTGGGAGCTGCCATCTGGGCTTGCATCTGCGAGCGTTTGGCACCGCGCATATGGAGGATCCTTTTCTCTGCCTCATATTTGGCCCTGGAAACTTGGGCATGAGGGAATGAAGAAGCTCTGCTGGGCTCTGGTCATTATTCAGGACCCACCATTAATCCCACAGAGGCTCCTGTCCATGCAGTGACAAGTGACTCCCAGGTGACAAAGAAAACAAGGACATACCTGACTGGCAAGAACAGGAATGCTATGGGAATAAGGAAACTTGATGCCAGTGGCAGGAGGAGCTCAAATTTTGCGGAAGAAGAAATGAGGGGAGCTCATGAAGCAGGCTCCTGCAGGCAGTGAGGTCTTTTCTCCAGGTCAAGAGCTGGAGCCAAGCTACAGGCTGCATGTGCATGTGCTGGTAACAGGGAGGTCTGTGCAGGAGCCAAATCTGTCTTAAAACACATATAGGCTATAACAACAGCACGAAAATACTTGAGAGTTCTCCTTCGCTTCTCCAAGGATGTCATTATTGGCTCTCTCTGTTTATTTCACACATAACCTCAATTCCTCCCTGTCCTCTTACCCTGTTCATCTCTGATGAAGTCAGGATCTTGGGTCCTTTTTCACAGTTATTCTCTGGCAGCGAAGAGAAACACTTTTGAAGTGGAAAAGAATGGATCTGGTCAAGGGTGGAAGTGGGATACCCTTGGAGCTGGTCTCCAGAACCTCCCCTTTGCCCCATCAGCAAGAGGGAGAGCAGGAACAGCTCTTGAGAGACAGCAGGAGAGTATTCTCTGGTCTCACGTACAACACACAGTGGCTGTCCAGTGCTCAGGGCGTCACAAACACACCCCATCACTGCTGTGCATGGGAAGGTGCGGGTTTGATGCCTCTGAATTTAGCTCCCACCATTTCAGCACACGTGTTCGGTGGCTGTGCTGACCTCCCAGCATGAGGAGCCAGTTCCCCAGCTTTCTGCTGCTGAACTCCCAGGGCTTCAGTCTTCTCCAGAGCTCACTCCGCAGTGTAAGGGCAGGGAGGTGGGGGAAGCCCGTTACATCCAACCTACAGCATCCTCAGCATCAAAAACACAATTCAAATGCAAAGCCTTGGGGAGGCAGGAGCCTGAACAGGCAGAGCAGCAGCAGACTGAGAGGCAGCAGTGACACAAATCAGAGAGGAGCTTGAGCCTCTGGGCTGAGCTGGGAAAGAAGCCGGCCCCCAAACAAGCAAGCATCGTGTTTGCTGGGCCGTGTGCTTGGGGAGCAGAGGAGAAGCCTGGCTCAGCCAAGCAAAACTGCAGCACCTTGACACATCTCCTGTAGCTGCAGCGGTTCCTGAGTCTAATTAAGTGCAGAAGCAGAAATGATGGAGCAGAGCAGCGGGCTGGGAGGGACCTGGCTGCCCACAAAAGCTTCCTTGGAGCTGGATTGTTCAGACGGAGGAATGATCTCATGAGCAGATGGGAGAGAGGGTTTGCTTGTTCCGCACAAATCTGGGCTGGAGCAGCCATGAGCAAACGCAGCACAGAAAACTATTGTGCTCGAGCGTGAGGATGGAGCCAGCAGCCGCCCAGGCAATGGAGGGGTCCTGCCCCCCAGCTCCCTGCAGGTCACAGGAGTAGTCGAGGCAGCAGAGTCCGTAGCCTTCACCTTGGCCTTGAGCCTGGTGTGTACATGAGGAGGGGGATGTCCCCTGGGTGCTGTGACAAGTTCTGGCAAAGGAGAGCTCCAGAGATGTCACCTCTGAGCCACAGGGCACACTCACAGGAGGCTCAGGGATGCTGCTGTGCCCAACTGACAGGGAAGAGACAGCGAAAGCTTTCTTCTTCCTCTTGTTTTAAGGTTAATTATTTATTCATGCACAAAACACAGGTTATTGTTTGCTAAACAAATCTGTGCTCCAGTCTGTGCATCTCTCCCTGTGTGCCCAGCTCCCTGGTACAAAACAAATCCCTTCTAGGCTAGTTCATAACTCTGCTGAGCTGCGCTGGGATCTGTCTCAGGCCTTTGGGAGGGTCAGATCCCATCCCAAGGGAACTATGGGCTGTGGGAAGAGCCCCATGTCCCAGACCTGGGGACAAGCTGCCGGCCATCATGTCACAGCCGCTGCCATGCAGGGTACAGTGCAGGCAGTGGGCACAGGCAGTGAGTGCTCTCTTTGCCTTCCCAGCTCAGCTGAGCCATCCATTAAATCATTTCAGACACAAATTCAGGAGTACCGGCATTAGGCTGCATCCCTGCAGGAGCCCAGGCAAAAGACTAAAGCCTCGCAGGGTTTTGTTATCACAACACCACACTGTTAAATGTCCTAAGCAATCTTTTTTTAAGGAAAACAAGTCTTTAGAAACAGAGGTGACCCCAGAAGTGATAAGTGAAGAGGTGCACCTGAAAGTCTGTTATCAGCTATTTGTGCCTGGCTCTGCCTCAGATTTCTCATTTCGATGTGACGGCAGCTGAAAATTGGATAGATACTGACTTCACCTCAAACAAGACTTTCTCTTTTTGTCTTCAAGGGCAACTTAAGTGCTTTACCCTCTGAGGTCGCAGAGAATCGCAGGATGCTAGAAAAGAAGCGTTCTGGAGAGGAATCACAGTGCTGCCATGCAGCGTGTTTTGATAATTAAACTACACCATAAAGCAGGCTGGAAGAGCACTGGTTTCAGGAGGCTTGTTCATTAAACCCGGGTGTTGATGAGGTTTCCTTGCAAACGAAAAGCAGGTTTAATTGCCAGCACTGGTGGCTGTTTCCAAACATTCTGCTGCTGCCTCCAGCCCAGGCCCTGTGGTGCAGATGGGCACCAGCACAGGTTGATGCTGGTGCCTGTGGCAAGGTTTTGGGGCTGTTCCTGCACTGCCAGGGGTTTGACCTTCGGGGACACTTACAGGAAAGGGATGCTGGGATGAGGGGACATGGCCAATTCTAAAGGAGAAGGTTCCAGAGGCAATCAGAGAAGGGGAGAAGCATCTAACAATGGAAGGGACTGTTGGAGGTGCGATTTGCACAGCGGCTGAGACACTACTTAGTGGGTTGGCTGGGTCCCACACCAGCGTTCCAACTCCCAGGGGAAAGCCTCGAGGCTGGCATGCAGTGACACACATCTTTATCAGCCTCATCTTGGTTTAGAAGTAGTTGTCAAAACCAGACAAAGGCACAAACGTCCTCCTGGCTGCTCCAGCTCTGCAGCGTGACAGTGGCAACATGGAGATGAACCTCGGCCACCTCTGGCCACAGCCCAGTGCCTGGCTGGTGGGTACCAACTGGGTCCAACATGTCAGAGAGCTGCGTCTGAGCAAGCTGCTCTGCTCACATGCAGCACATCTGCCTGCAGAAGCACAAGAATCTGGCAAAGCCAACTGCCTTGCCAAGGCAGCCAGACAACACTAAATCCAGCTGAGCTCTGAATTAACAGTTTAATTCTTTGGGAAACAGTGCAATAAATACTTCAAAGAGCTCCTAAACACAAGCATCTTTCACTTGGACTCACATAAGCAATAGGATAATTCAGATTAAATCATACAGACACCTGAGCACATTCATCTTTCTTATCCTTGCTTTGAAAACCCTTCGCACGTGAGTGGTGTTCTCTAGCAGACCAGCACCCCAACCCTGCTCATGGTTTTACTTTGAAGCACTGAGCTTTGACTTTTCCAGGACAACCTGGAAGAGCCTCGGAATGGTCTGGTGGGATCATACCTTCACCTTCCCTCTGTTGCATTTCAGCATCTTCCCAGAGCAAACCTTGTCCTTGTCTATGCCTGTATTGGAAATCAGAAGTGGCAGTTGCTATGGGAGGCAGGGATGCAGTGGACCACCCGGGCATCTCCTGTGTACAGCTGCCAAGAAGGTCCTTTTCCAGAGGCAGCCCAAGTGGGAAGTGGGTGCTGCTATGGCTCCTGTGGAGGAGCAGAGCCAGGAGCACCCATTGGGTGGTAAACACAGCCACTGCTCTATCAGCTGAGCTGAAGTGCTCACCCAGGCTGCCAGCTTCCCTCGGGATTTAACACTTCATCAGGAAAACTCTTGTTTTGGGGAGTTCGTGTGTTGCTGGAAAGTCAGTATTTTCAGGAGAACACTGATAGGAGCAGGTTTGATTTGGGGTTCATCTGTGCTGGGGCAAGGGGGTAAAACAGGATGCACTTCCCAGCCTGCTCCAGCCGCAGTAAAGATGGGAGGGAGCAAACAGGAGCAGCAGCACATGGGAAGGGGTCTTTGGGACCCTGAGCCTCCTGCCCAGCTTCAAGACCTGCCTGGTATCTGCCCCAGGCAGGCACCTTCCCTGCTCCCAGCATCCACAGTCACCACCACCACTTTCTCCTCCTCCTCATCCGCTGCAGCCCCAGGATGGGAACAGGGATAAAGCACTGTACAGACAGGAACAGTCTTTCCCCAGAAACCCGTTTACTTTTCCAGCTCTGGTTTCCACAGCAACACAATACAACTATTCAGCTGAGATCTTCCTCTCTGCCTATCCCAGCTCACGCTCTGCAGAAAGTGACGATTCTGGATCAACACATTTCTTCCGTCTGTTTTTGTCTGTTTGTTCCTATAAACACACATCAAACACAATGTGCGAAACTCGGATGTGCTAAGTGGGAAAGCTGAGTTCCATAGACTCTTCCTGTGCTAGCAGAACTGGTGAAAACTCCCTGCGGGAGCCGCAGCTGGAGAGCAGCAGTTCCAGATGTGCTTTGCCAGGGCTCCCGCTTGTCTCGTGGGCACAGGAAGCCCCAAGCAGGGTGCCAGGTAAACCCGAAAGCCTCGGGCTGGCTCTGTGAGGTGCACACAGCTGCTACTCTGCCTGGATCTAGGGCTGTAATTGGCAGCCAGGGCTGGCTTCCACAGTCAAGGGAGCAGATCCCACCTGGAGCATCCCCGTGCTGCTGGAGAGCCACAACACACGGCTGCCATGGAGGACCGGGGATTGACAGGCACAGATGGAGCCTGCAGCCACCCTGGACAGATGGACACACAGACAGACACCCATACGTCCTGCCCAGCTCATGGGCCAGCCTGCTTTCAGACCTCAGCTCTCCAAAAGCCAAACCACGGCACAACCACTTCACCTGAGCAGGGATGCAGAGGGAAAACAAACCCGTGCAGGAGCTGGGCCTCAAGCACCAGCTTCTCCAGGAAAGCAGCACAGCCCAGGGGGTCACCTCGCACCGCAACACCCAGAACAGCACCAGTGCTCCTGGCACAGACCAGCACAGAGCAGGTACCTGCAGAACCTTCCCCAGGCACACGCTGCTGAAGGAGTCAGCTCAGCTCCACCACCGTGAGCTGGTTCCAAACCGGAGCAAAGCCTCCCCGCTCCCAGCTCCCTGCGCGCTGTCGGGGTTTGCCAACACTTCAGAGGGATTTGGTTTTCCTTCAGTACCAACAGCTGACACAGGGCTGGTAGAAAGAAGAGTTCACAGAACAAACTTGAGCGCATTAATTATTGAGGGATATAAATTAAATAAATTTATTTAATGAATTAATAATCAGTCATAGGGGTATTTTAATAATGAAATACTTCTAGTTGTGTTTCAATAATTATGGCTGGCTTTCATAATTACACTGCTGCAGTGAAAATAAAATCAAAATCAATTAGGTGGTAGCAATTCTGTCCCAAGAGTGCCCTGCGCAGCTCTATCTAGATCAGGTTTAAAGGGACACAATGAAAACCAATGATGGTTTAAACTGCCAGGATGTGACCAGTTCCCTGTTTCACCATTGGAAAGGCACTGAGGCTTCCTATGTACAGCTGCCTCTGGAGATGAGAAGCAGTGCTCAGGGCCTCACAGGATCCCTCTGGAGCCGAGCAGCCTCTCATCCCTGCTGTGCTGCATGGGTCTGGGCCCCCTCCTGCCCTGCACTACTCCCCACTGCACCAGTCCCCTCTCCCTACCACCTCCAAAACAGCAGAGCAGGATTTGGTTTCATTTCATGCCTCCAGAGATCACATTTGCCAGGTTTCTGCAAGCAGGAGCACCAGAGGCTTCCTCTAAAGAAACCTGCAGCTTCTCACAGCCATTGATCTTGGGCACTGAAGCTGGTGCCGCTGCCCCCCTGCTTTGGTGTGTGCCTGACCCCGGGTGCTGGAGGATTGAGCTGAAGGAGGCCACAGCGCCTTTTCCCACACCATCCCGGTTTGTTTAGAGATAACACTCCCAGAGCATTGCTCCGAAAGGGCAGACACGGTGTTTGCATCTCCCTCCCATCCCAGGGAGCCTTCATCCCACCCTCCAGCTCAGCTGCTGAACTCGGGAAGCAGCTGGGTTTCTGTAACCTTCTCCATCTCGGGAAGGAGTGTTTGGAACTGGGAAGAGCTCCCAGTTCAGCTTGTTGAGTCAAGTTGTCATTTCCAGCAGCTGGGATGCTTCCCAAAGGCTGCTGAGCACCACAGCTGGGCTGGAGGGAAAAGGCAGCAGAGCTCCACCAGGAAACCTCCCCATGTCCCCGGCATCTGGCTACCAGGCTCTGCTAGAGGCTGGGACCCCGGCCCCTCAGCTGGGGTAGGTGACACCCCTGTTCCCACGCTGCCCCAGCAAGGCCAGCACCACTCCTGCCCTGGAGAAGCCCAGCAGCAGATGAAGGCTGGGATCCAACACCAGCATCACCCCAACGTGTGCCAACAGGGAGATGGTGCTGGGTCTGCCGAGCAGCACAGGTGTGCTGGGGACTCTGGCACGGCAGAGCAGGCTGACAGAGCTGAGCAGATCCCCAGGACAGAAGGGCTGGGCATGCTTCTGTCTGCATCCTTTTCTCTGATTTCTAAGTGACTGCTCAGCTGAGCCTCTCCTGCTTAACGCAGCTGACTTATTCCTATTGCAAGATGAGCTGAGCTTCATGGTCCCTGCACTGCAGAGCATCCCTGCCTGCCTTCCCCTTACATGAGGCTGGGGATGCTGCGTCTGATCTCCCTCTTTGTGGGGAAGAAGCTCCCTCAGCAGCTGCCAGTCCTGTTTACAGCTCTCACATCTCGAAGCCCCTACCTGCCAGACATCTGGCTGCTCCCGCTGAGGGGTCTGAAGAACAACCCCTTCCCCAGGCACCTCACAGCCGGGAGTCTCCAAGCAGCGGCTTCTGCAACATGGGGGTCTCCCACAGAAACAGCCCGGGAGCAGCAGGGTAACGGGGGGCTGCTCAAAACAGGAAGTGACAAAGATTCTCAGCATCAAAGGTTAAGAGCCTTGAAACAGAAAAGGGAAAATTCAAGTGAAACACCAGGGCAGAGTATTCGCGAGCAAGAGGTCAATCAGGCAATAGAATAATTTACCCAGGGAGATGCTGTCACCAGAGGCTTGAGCACAAATGGGATTTGACACTTGGAGAAGTCGGGATGAGGGGCTGCGGTGCTGGTGTGAAAATGGGTTTGTGCCTGACGAAACCTGTGAGGCAGCGACAGGAAAGCTTCGGGAGCTGCTGCTTTTCCAGGCCAGGGACATTCCAGCCCTGCTGTAGCATCCCTGCGGACAGCACTCAGGGAAGCAGCAGATGCAGCTCCTCTGACAAAAAGTAATGACACATTGGTATTTGTTCTGTGTTGTTTAAGGAGAGACCAATGTTACCCATGAGTCAATCACTGCTGTGTAATTATGCATGCAGTATGCAAATCCCCATCACATGCCAAACCACCGCAGCATCCTACCTTGATGCCACAGTAACGCTGCTTGGGAGCGCTCACGTTTTGGGTCATAAATGGAATATAAAGCTCTGTGCTTTAAGGCAGAGATCGTTACTAAGCAAATACCTCTAATTCTGGCCTCTCAGCTGCAGCATGTGCCGCTCCTGTTCTTCAGCTACGGTGGCAGCCAGGAGCTCTTATCAGAAGAGAGGCTGGATTGTAATCCTGTGGGAAAATGCACAAGGAGTCAACCTAAACCAGCTTAAAGGTAGTGTTTGTTTCACCACAGCTTTTGCAATTATACTCAGGGGATCCAACATATTCACACTGAAGAACTCAAACATTTTGCAAGCAAAAATAGTGTCTGGTTAAGTAAAAATGGGTTTCAATTCCCGAGTTTATATTTGTTACATCAAAACCAGTCCCTAGGATTATATTCCAGCACATCAGCCATTACTTCACCAGGCACTGCTTTGAGCTACTATTCAAACCATGTAGGCTGTCCTCTGAACTACGTAGTGCTTCTTCTAGCTCCTGAATTAAAACTAAGTGCTGTAATATGACCTGATACAAGAACACATCACACAAATATTGTACAGCCACACATTTACAAGCACATCTTGTTCAGCCCATGGGCACAGCTGAGAGGAAACCCTCAGGTGTGAAGGCTCCTGCCCTGAGCCAAACCCAGAGATGCTCAGCTCCTGTAGTGAGCCCAGGAAATGGGAAATAATTGTGCATCATCTGCAGATGCTGCATGAAGGAGCCTGGCAGTATCCAGAGGGTACAAGATGCTCATCAATAAACCCTCCCACAAAAGGAGCAAAGAGCAGCAGCAGCATCCCAAAGGTCTCCTCACCCCAGGAGGTGGCCCCAGCCTCAAGCCCTTCTGCTGCTTCTCAACTACCCCTCAGCCCTCCTGCCAAGTCTGCTGCCAAAACCACAGGGTGCTGCATCCACAGCCACCACCGTGCCCAGGTCCTGCAGCCCATTTTCTCAGCTCATGCCACTGCAGGAGGCAGCACACACCGGTGATGACGTGGCCCTCAGCACTGTAAATCACAACAGCATCCCCGGTTTTATGTTGCCCTGCAGGTACAGGAGAGTACGAGCATCTCCGTGGATACCAGGAGAGCAATATCCCATTCCCTCACAGATTTCCACAGGCAGAGGCAGCACAGACCCAGCACAGAACAGGGAAAAGCCTGTGAGGACCGAGCACAGCCGCGGTGCCTGCCAGCATGTGGCTGGAACATGCCGGTTCCTTTTGCATCTCCACCTGGATAGCCCAGGGGTAGGGAATGCAGTTTCCCCCCTTCACCTCGCCCAGCTTCTCCCTCCTGTCTTGCCACAATTGGTTGTCCTTAAACGGGCTGAAGTGCTGTTCAGGAGGTCAATCCATTTCAAGTCATCCAGCCTGACCTTTTGCAAGACACAGCAGTGCAATTTATACTGCAAGCTGGAGTGCCACTAGGCAGTGCACTCATCCCATTCCAGCCAGGAGAGGAGGGAGGACAGAGCCCGTGGCAGATTGCTCTAAGCACTGATTAGCCCAGGGTCCTTGTCACAGAGCTGGCGGTGAAGTGCCCTCAGCACTCGCAGCACACACTGTGTAATCCTGCCCTTGCTCCCGAGATGTGATCCCAGGAGAGGCCCTTCCCTAAAGGGCTTTGAGAGTCCTCCAGGCTCTGGGTCATGGTGACTCGAGTCAGCCGCTCTGGGAGCTCCCACAGCCATGGGGACCAGAGCACAGTCCTGACCCCACTGCATACGGGTGGTCCCAGCATGTTCAAAGCCAGCTGGGGAAGGACAGGCAGGGGAAGCTCCCTCCCATCACCTTTGCTAGGTGACACATGGGACAGCATTGTTCCTCAAAACGTGAATTGCTTCTCTGTTAACGCACTCTTAGCACAAGAAGCAGAATTCCAGTTGGATGTAAGGAACAGTCCTTCACTGTAAGAGTGGTTCAGTGCTGGAGCCATGCAATCTCCATCCCTGGAAATATCCACAACTCATCTGGAAAAGGACTGGGACAACCTGCTCTAGCTGCAAAGTCAGATCCAACTTGAAAGCCGTTCCTCCTTTGAGCATGGAGTAGGATGATGCATCTCAGCCTGCACTAAGGGATGCAGAGTGCCACCCACAAGCAAGCAGCCTCTGTCGGTGGTGGGTCCTCCAAAGGCACCAGCTCTGCTCCTCTTTTGCCAGCACACTGAAGGGGTCCATGTACAGATAATTGATGCGTTTTTAACTTGCAAATGTGACACAAACTTCCCTCAGGAACATCTAATTCACATTTTAAGTAACAAAAGGGCTCAAATCCCTTTCTTGCCTATTTAGTCATGCTGCATTTAGTATAAGCAAGATGAAATGCTAAGCTCAGGGAAGATCAGAGAGAAATTGTATGATTCCCACATTATAGGATAATTCCATGGCTGACTTACCCAAATGTGCGAGATGAGGCACCACACTCAGACAGTGCTCACTGTGCAGAGCTGAACTCTGGAGCTCAGAGCCAAAGGAGGGGTTCCACTTCTCCTCATCACCAGCACTGGCAGGGGGTCCCCAACTCTGAGCATCACCCTCCACACCACAGGCGAGGACCAGCAGAGGAAGGCACCGTGGCTGCAGGCACCCAACAACCACATCTGTGTACAGCAAGTTCTTCACTTCTAAAGCGTGCCCAGCCCTCAGCACTGAGGGGCTGCCAATGCCCCACTCACAGCCCCTAACCCACCACTCTAGGGACTCATCTGCTCTGTCAGATGCGGACACTGCTTTTCCTTCCCACCCCTTTCATTTTCTTTTGTTATTCAAACTGAGTTTTACCTCAAAACAGCATCTTTCTAGAGCAGAAGGCTCCAATGCTTCGTTTTGACAAAGTTGAAACCAAGCCTTTGTTTCACCAGAAATATCCCTTTCACTTTGTATTTTGTCCCACCATCCATCAGATTAAATCCAAACTAACAGACATTGTCACTCATCTCAGAACTAAACTTTCTGGAAAACAAACTATTTATTACAAAACCACCACCCTGCTTCTGCCAGGGACACGCACACAGGAGGAAGCAGGAATCTTTCTCAGCCCTTTACTCACCACCCAGAGCAAATCTCTGTCCATTGCCCCAGGCAAGGAGAGCCACAACAAGCTCTCACCACCCATCTCTCCTCTCAAGAAGCATCACTTGCTGCTCCCAAAGTCACTGGTATTTATCCTACCCTCTGGTACTGGTGGGTGTATATTTACTACAGCTTTGTCTCCCATAGTTCTCAGCTCAGGAGGAGCTCTCTCCTCAGGAGGGCTCCAGACCTGGCCATGGTGAGCCTGGCATCCAGCCCAATGAGAAGCATTTTCTATCTGAGAAGACCGCAGGAGGACCTGGCTGTGCAGGACAGAGACCACAGGGAAAAGGCTTGGTCCTGAGGAGAAGCTGCCTGTGGGGCTCCTGGCCATCAGCATCCGAAGCCTCTGCACAAGAGACACTTGTGGCCACTTATCTTGCAGCCCAGTGCAATTTAATTATCAGCTTGGAAGCTATCCAGTAAAGCATAAGAAGTCAAGCCATTCCAGTTGTTTGGGTATATCATTGCCCTGCTAATTGAGTTTGATGGGAATTTCAAGAGGACTTTACAATATTTTCCTAAGTGCTGTTACATTTAAGTCTTCCTCCTTGTGTGCGTTGCTGGTGGCAGAGGAGGGGCAGGAGGGAGATCTCCTTTCATCCTTAGACTTGGAATAGTGGATAATATCTGGGGAGGTGAGTCCTTACTGAGCCTTGTCTCTCTCCTTGAGAGCCAGTTCCTGTTTAAAGAGCACTGCTGTGGGCATTAACTTGTGCTGAACTACAGGGACATTCCCCTTCCTGGGTCTGCTGCAGAGGGGGCTCTGCACGAGGGTTTCCACTAGTGATGGATGCTGAGACCAGCCTCAGTGATGCAATGGTGACAAACAACTCACGGGCAATGTTCTTGTACCTGACTCCAAATCAGTTCACCTCCAGCGAAAACTCACTGACACCCGGAGCAGGGCCTGGGGTCTGGCTGTAACCAGAGAGCCCAGATCCCCATCTCCACAGCCAGCACCGTGGGAAGCAGCCATATAGAGGTGGCTCTGTGAGGTGGCCCTGTTCCCACCATGGGCACAGCCCTGGATGTGCCCAGCAGCACCTCCAGCTCCCGGACATTGGGCTCCAGCTCGTGGGCAACAAACAAGGGGAGCCTCAGGAAAGGGGAGTCTGTAATGGGCATTCTGCAGTTGTTCTCCATCCTGGTGTTATTTCAACACCTCAGGTGCCGTCCTGCTGAGAAAATGTGCAGAATCGCTTAATCCACAGGGTGCTGCTCAGAGGAACCTGCTCTTTGCTGCACACCAGTGCCCTCTTTCATCCCCTGGCCTCACCTCGGGCTCTATCCTCAGATATTGCCCTCCAGAGGCTCACCTATAAAACAAACAGCCTCCTGCAGCAATGGAGCGCAAGGGGGGTTTTAGCTCATTCCTCGCTGGGGTTGATCATGCCCACAGCAAGGCGAGGGCTGGCACAGAGATGCTCAGTGTGGCTCAGGGTGCAGAGCTGGCAGCACGCGACTGCAGCCACCGACTGGGTCCAGACTTCTCTCCTCGTTCCGCCACTTGAACCTTGCTTTGGAGCCGAGCATGGTGCGGTTTCAGATCCTCCCAGCTGCCGGTCACTGGTCCTTGGTGTGTGTCTCTGACCCAGCGTGCAGGCAAGGTACCCACAGAGGAGCCTCTCCCTGCTACGGCACCCAGCACCCCTTCATCACTCAGCTGCCAGGCCCAGGAATGGTGCCAGGCTGATGATATTTGCCGTGACGTCCGCTCTCCATCCACACCAGCCCCCAGAGAGAGGAAGAAGACACTTTTCTTTTCACGTGAGGAGTGATGGCAGAGGCACACTTAATCCTCGCTGGCACCAGATTCTCCATTTCTTGTTTGAATGATGCTGCCACAAACATTTATTGTCACAAAAGAGGTTATTCAAACACAAGCAATTAGGCAACTCTATTAGCATATTTTTCATTGTAATATTACAACAAAGGGTATATTCCTCCCAGTGAATGTATTTATAGGCTTTCGGAGCTAATATTTGTTTAAATGATTAATATGTTTTTCAAATACATGTGACAAGTGTGGCAGAAATATTTTTATCTCCACAAACAATGTTCTGAAAGGCACGGCCCGTGCGGCTCCAGGAGCCTCTTCTCCAGGTTCAGCTCCTCAAGACATAACCGGTTACATTTTTATCATCATCAGTTCCAAGAGAAGGGCTTTCAGTGAGGAACGTTTAGCAGTAGACTGATAATACCCCTCATCAGGCTATGTTAAGCTGGTCAGACCCTGCGCCCTGACAGTTAGCTCAAGTGTCTGCCACATCACCTCGTGTCCTGCTTCTTCGAAGCACACTGGTTTTGGGGCCAGCTGCAGCAGACCCGGATGGACACCACCCTCATGTCCCTGCAGTGTCTTCCCAGGCACTGAAAGCTGTTTTTTTTCCCCACTGACAATCCCCATGTCCTCAGCAGCTTTCTAGAGCTGGAGGAATAGAGCTGGCTTTAACAGGAGAGTATAATGTGTCTATGATCAATACCACGAGTGAAACCTCAGCCTGTGATTTTCCTGCCAATTCCCTACTTTTCTTTTAAATGACAACTAAGATGTTATTTACACTGTACTCAGCTGTACAAGGAAGTGGATTCTAAAGAGGAATATATTAACACCACCTGTGGAACCAGAATAGCAATCATCTGCAGAGGCTGCGGGGCTTCAGCCTGATGTCTCTGTTTGGGAATGGTGAACGTAAGCTCTGACAAGGCTCTGGGACTGGGTCCCACGTTGTGGGGATAAACCCCCTGAGATGCTGGGGGGGTCGGACACGGAAGCTGCCTGGTGGCAAATCCCACAGCCAGGATCTCACCATGCACCAAACCGTGCCATAGACAGATGTTTTCTCCTCTTTGAACCATGGCTTTAACCCACAGGGCCCAGAGCCCCGCCAGCCAGCACAGGGGACCCCACTCCATCCTCCCCAGGGCTGCTCCACGTGGTCCCAGGCAGGCAGCCAGCAGGGTCGGTGTCTCTGTGGATGAGAGAGGAGCTCAAAGGGCTTCCCATCCAGGATCCATCTCACAGCATCCTCCAAGGCCCCTTTGAGCCACCGCAATGGTCTCAGTGTCAGGACCACCCCCGGCCGTGGGCAGGTCTCAGCAGGACACAGCTCCTGGCAGAGCAGTTCATCCACCCCCCGAGAGGAGGCACCTCAGGAAGCAGCGAGCTGAGATCCCGGCACTGGAGAGCGGCTCCTGCCCGGCTCCCACCTCCAGCAGTCACCAGCCTGAGGCTGCAGCCGCGCTGGGGATGCTGTTTGCATCATTCCTGCTGTCTGCAGCAGGAGCAAACCCACAGGCAAACCCATGGCCCTGGGTTCTTCTGAGAAGGCTCCAAATGGAGACTCAAAAGTGCATGGCTTTGCTCAAGATCGCCCTGTTTGTGTTGGTGCGAGGCCAAAATCCATGAAAAATAGCACGTATGCCAAAAAAAATCAATTTTATATAATAAATACAGATCATTTGGATGTTTCTTGCCAAAAACAATGCAAACATATACATCCATCATGATTCTTATCAGAGCACAGCTGAATCTTTAATACACTCTTCTGACAAGCTACTAAAAGGCAGGAACATGCTGTTCAATGGTTAAAGTTGCCTCATTTCCATCCACTACAAAAGCTTTGAACAGCCAAACTGTGAAATTCAGGTTAATGCAAAAATTAATAAACCAAAACCTAAAGATTCATCCTAATTAAAAACCTATTTTTAATGAGGAAACATAGGATCTGGTAGCAGTATCTACATCTCTCTCTATATATATATATTGGGCAACACTAAAATCGCTTTATGTTAATGCAAAAGTGTTTATCAAGCAGTGGCTGCTCTGAGCTCCACATTCCCCAAGACCTTGTGTATTTCAGGTACAGAAGCACATCAGGGCACTCTGCAGCATCCTACGCTGCTTCCTGGAACACAAACGTGTTGCTGCAAATGGTTTAAATTCCCTATTACAACCTAGGTGGAATAAATAAAATATTCCATCTGCCTAATGTGACATGCGGATCAGACCCCTGTGGGTAATCCTGGAGTTTCTGGAGGTGCATATGGGATGCTCCAGCAAATTTAATCAATGTAAAGAAGGTTGTTTTCCTTTTTAAAATAACCTTTATGTTATCCTTGCTGTATCCTTGCACAATGGGGCTCTGCTCCACTCCAGCACTGCTCAGCAGCCGTCTGCGCATGTCTTGCTCTCTGTGTAGGAATTAAGGATCTCCAAAACGTACACACCAACCTTAGGGACTGTTAGGAAACAGAGGCTTCCCTGCTCCATTCAAAATGCCCAGATTGCAACCTCTAATACTGGCCAAACCCCCTCCTCAGTGCACTGGCCTGCACGGCTGTTCCTGTGCTGTCCAGAGCTGAGGGTACAGGGTACCATTTCAGTTCATCCCCAGAAACTCAGATAAAACACAGACTTGCAGCTGTATTAAGCAGCACCTTTTGACTGTGCTTACAGAAAGCAGCCCTTGGTGTGGTTCAAGTCTGACAGTGCAGAAAGCAAGAGACCAAAGAGGCCATCCTCAGTCCTGAGCCCCCCACTCACCACCGCGTGCTTCTCCCCATGTGTCCCATTGCCATTAGGCAGCAATCAAAGAACACAGCAACAATGAGAGCCTGGAGCCTGTCCTGCTCAGTGCCCACATCAGGGGTCACTGCCCTATGTCCCCCATTGCAGTGGTTCCCCCAGCACTTCGAGGTGAGGAGGTCTGGGGCTGCAGCCTGATCCAACACAGCTCTGCCATTTCCCTGTTTCACATCCCATGTTTTCTGCAGCATCTCACATGTTGAGTCCTCCCCTGATAATCTGGTGATGCTCCAAAGGCCTGGCTTGAAGTCCCTTTAATTCACCCACAGAGGGTCTGTCCATCAGGGACCAAGCACTGGAGCTATGCTCTGACTTGACCTGGCTCAGTGGCATCTTCCCCATCCTTCCCACTCCTGCTAACTCCCAGCTGCAGGAACATGCACAGAGACCAGGGCACCCCAGGTACTCATTTCCTCCAGCTTCCTGGCAACAAATCAATCCATTAGCACAGATTATTTTCCCAGAGCTGAAAACATGGCACTGAGAAATGATCTCCTCTCAATTTGGGAACAGCAAACGTTGTCCTTCAGCACCGGCCCAGAACGGCTATGCCCTCATCACTGGCCAGGGCAGCTCCTGGGTGAGTGGAGCTGAAAACCTGCTTGAACACAGCTCTGGGTTGTCTGAGTCCTGTTTTCTTCCCTCCTTTTATAAAGCATCACTGATAGCTGGAGAGGCTGCATTTCCCAGCAAAGTTTGCTAGAACTATAAAGGAGCATGTAACTGCTGGTGGTGGTGCCTAATGAAGTGTGTTTGAAATATTGAAGTATATGATAAACCATTATGTAAATTAAATTCATTGATAGCTCTGCTATGAAATCGCTCTGGTAGCAGAATAGTAGATAAACATGGAGCTTAGAAGGTGTCATTTATTCATCCTTAAAATGGTTCCAAGTTTCTAGTGATTCATTATCACTCAGCAGAAAACAAAGAGAACATTAGTTTCACAACCAAACTCGATGGAAAGGCTCTCGGATCCCACGAGCATCCGTGCCATGCTGTGGTGTTCCCATGCTGGGACACCTGCCAAGCCAGGACTTCCTCTTCTCCTCTGCAGGTCCTGCCCTTGCCAGCTGAAAGGGACAATTTCTCCTGTGCTGAGCAAGGACCAGAGGAGTACGTGTGGGAGAGGATAAAGCACGAGCCCAAAGGTTCCTGCTGGTGTTTGCTTTGCAACGATGAGCACAGTCAACACCTCAAGATGGAAACAGGGTTTGCTGCAGCCCCTCATCTGCTACCCCCCATTTCACAGCCTCCCCCAGGCAGGGACCATGTAGTGTAAATGCTTCTTGTTTCTGCTGCAGACGCATGAAGGTTTCAGCTCTTTCTGCTGTGGCCGTGGTAGTTCATGCACTCACCATTGCTGGCATTACCTGAATCTTTGTCAGGAACTGCAGGTAGAGATGCTCCTGCAGGGCAATGGCTGAGGGCACAGTCAGGGTGTCCCACAGGGAGCCGGGGGCAGGATGTCACCACCACGACTGGTCCCATGGTCCCGTGAGCCCAGCATGGGCCCATGCTGCCACAGCCACGTCCGCACGGTGCAGGGTGGGAGTGGGGCGGGAGGGGTTAATGCTGCCGCAGCCGCCAGCCAAGCGTGCTGGGAAGGAGACAACCCGCTGCTCTGAAACTAATTTTACAGCTTAACTCCTATCAAATATCCTGGGCCCCCCTCAAAAACCCTCTTTGAGAGGAGTGCTCCCAGCCCGCTGGAAAACCCGTGGCGTGTTTTGATTGGCAAGGCTGCTGCCAGACGGTGGGAGTTATAAATGAGCATCTCAGCGGGGCCTGGAAAAGTCCGGCTCATTCTGCCAGCCCGAGACGGCGTGAGTGCCTCTCCACGGGGTCGGTCCCTCGCTGGAGCCCCTCCATCCCATTACATAAGCCCCAAACAGGACATGACTGCATGTGTGTGAACAACTCGTGTTACAGGAACAGCAACTCCTATTCACCGGGAAAATTGCTGGAGCTCTCAAAAGGCCCCTTTTCTCGCAGCTTTCAGCCGGGAGAGCAGAGGGAGCTGCCATGTGCATGACCAGGGATGAAACACGGCTCAGCCCCTTGCACCCCTTGCTCCTCGCTGGAGGCTTTGTGGGGGAGATGGAGCTGCAGGGTGCAGACTGAGGGGGTCCTGCCTGCACAGCCCCTACCAGCAGCGTCCTGCTCTGGTGGCACAGCCCCAGTATAAGCCCCTCTGGCCAGAGCAATAGCAGCATCCCTCCATCCCAGCCCTGCAGCCCTGCAGGCAGCCAGCCCACCCAGCCCATGGCCAGCAGCGGGTCACTGGGGACCCCCAGGGCACTCCCAACATGCTGGGCAGAGACATGGTATTGGGTCTAACAGAACTGCTCTGGGATTGGGATGTTCCCATCGCACAGCTCCACAGCATCATGATACAGCTCCAGCCCCTTGGTGCCATCCCTGTCCTGCACCCCAATATCCCCGGCCAAGCCAGGTCCCCCCTGCCCCATCTGAACCTGCCTCACTGCAGTGAGCTGGAGCTTTGGTGATGTATGGTGTGAGCAGCACTGGTCTGGTGATGGACAGCAGCCATGCTTCACCAGTGCCATGCTCCTGTGATGTGTTATTGCAATACATCACTGGCACGGCGGGCGGCAGGACCACCAATCCTGCAGGTGCCCTTCATCAGGGCACTTAATTCTCCAGCTCTCAGCTTTTCTCCTTTCCCAAAGAATAAAGGCTGCATTTACAGCTTGTAGGCTGGGCGCTTCCCAGTCACTCCATCAAAGGGCAGGGAAGAGGCGCAGCAGGAGCACAAATCCCTCTCCATGACGAGCAGGTCGGATTGTCTCTCTGGCTCTGACCTCTCTTCACAATTTAGAAGTCACCATGGGTTTATCGATCCTGCTTCACCTTCCCTTTCACAGGGGAGGAAGAGATGCCTTAAAGGGACCATTTCTTTTGTAAGACAAGTTTTCCCCAAGCCCCACATCTACAACTGATCTCGTCCTTCATCATCCCAACCCGCGACCACATCATTCCCACATGCGAGCACAGGCTGCACGATGACTCTGCAGTGGGCAGCGTGTGTGTGATGGCTGCTCAGCATCCATGGTGCTGAGTGAAATCTGCCCTCGCACCCCCTGCAGTGCGCAGGTACGTTTGGAGCACCCAGCAAGGCAGAAGGCTACCCAGAGCTTTGGTCATTTGCGCACACTGGGCTCATCTTGTAACCAGCTGCTGCTTCAGTGCTCATCCCTGGGACCGCTTCAGCCAAGAGGGTCCCCAAGCAATTCCCTGCAGCATCCCTCCTGGTGTCCCTGTTCCCCACCAGCCCTGTTGTGGCAGTCACCACAACGCAAACACCTCCAAGGCAAAACAGCTCTGTGGCTCCAGGGCACATGGCATTGGCTGCAACTGCTTTAAAGAGAAGCTGAAAATACATTTCTCCACCTAAATTTTAGGCAGAATTCAGGTTTTATGTCTGTTAACGGTCCCCAGCTCCTCATGTCAGCGCAGAGTGATCGGGAAGGGCTGGTGCCACGCAGTAACAATTCAATTACTTGCTGGGGATGCTGGGGAGAGCCGTTCTCATTTTAATGCTGTGGAGTAACTCATTTCATGCTGGAATTGCAAAGCACTCAGTAGTCCCACACACACATGGCCCCTGGAGAGCCTTTTCCAATTAATAATCATTAACATTCACTGCTTCAATAAGTAAAATGATTTCTGCATCACCAAAGAGGGCTGGCTTTCCCTGCAAGCCCGGCAGCACGTTCCAGGCACTGGCACCCATCAACACACAGGGCTGCAGGGCACAGCCGGGAACCAGCAGCATCCCCAGATGAGCTGCAGAAGTGTGGAACCTGCAGATAGCGTTCGGCTTAATCTCCACGTGCTCCCACGCTCATCTGTTACCTACTCAGTATCATCCCTGCAGTGGGAAATTTTGGCCAAGTAGATTATCTGACTGTGAGTGTGTGTGTTGGAATGATCCCTGTGACTGGAGTGGCAGATCTGGAAGCCGCAGCCTCACCAGTAAGAGGATTTGCTGCTCAGTATTTTTACCCGCAATTAGCTCGCCTTTGTAATCTGCAGCAGAAAGTGAGGACTGGCACAAGAGCCATTCGTGTGTGTTTGGGAGAATGTATTACCCTGCATCTGTCAGCATCCAGGTTTTAAGAGTTCATCCATCTTGTGGCCATTTCTACATGTGCATGACCCTACGTGTTCGTCCCTTGCTGGCGCCTGGATGTACAACCGCACTTCTCACGTCAGGCTGTGCAGTTTGACACGTGTGTTTCTGCAGAGGAATCTCTGTTTGTTTTTCAGACCCCTCCAGCACCAGCCCAGCCGGTGTCAGGAGCATCTCTGGTGGGATCTCTACAAGACCAGCCCGGGTCTCCCAGAGCCACCGTGGTGATGTGGGAATCACTAACCCAGGAAGGAGCCGCAGGGCTGGGGCAGCCTCAGCACTGCTGCTCCTGCTACTGCCTGCCCCATGGAAACAGCTGAAACTGGGGTCCTGCAGACACCAACCCCAAGACTCTCGCTGCAGGGCCTCAGCTCACATCTTCTCCTGAGAGGTGATGAGGAAAGGCTGGAGGAGTGCCCCTGCCCTGGACCATGACAGACAGATGAACGTTGCTGCTGAGCAGCATCTTCAGTTTCTGACTGCATGGCCCATGTGGACCAGGCACGTCAGCCAAGCAGAGGCATGCACGGTCACCTTCCCTGGAGCCACGCCGGGACCCAGCATGGACCGAAGCTCCCAGTTAAACAAAGCTCATTTCCACAGAGTGCTCTGGGTTCCAGAAGGCAGCAAAGCGGTGTCAGCCTGTGGGCTGGATGGCAAACAGGAAGCTCATGCTCAGTGCTCATAGCATCAGGGGCGCAGGAACAAGGGACGCTGCAGCACATCGCTTGTGAGGTCCAGGCTGGTGCCAGCCGGTCGGGATGCTCAGCAGCAGGAGATGCCTCCCAGCACGTCAGTCCATGAGCAGTGCTCATGCCAAGTGCCGCGGCGAGCTGGGAATAGGTCATTCACGCTTGAGCTGAAATCCCAGTCGCATTATATCACTTACAGCTAATTAGCAGGCTCCGGGCACAATGCAGCAAGACAGTGTCTTGCAGACACGGATAACTGGGGACAGCCCTCAGCACAGGGTTTGCTGAGCTCTGCCGAAGCACAGACCACATTCATCTCCCTCCCTCCCCTCCCGCCACGTAACCACAAGCAGGGTTTGGGTATGAGCTACCTAGTGCAGGCTTAACCCAACAAGTGACAGGTTATGCTAGAAGACTGCAGGAAACCATTCCCAGAAGAAAGGCTGCATTGATCTGCAAGGGCAGGGACCTTTTCTCACCCACATTCACAGAGTTGGGTTCCTCAGGACTTGTGGATGTCCAGGCAGCAGCAGGAGCTGAACCAGCCTCTCCCCTCACCACCACTCACCTCCAGGTCTGCATCTCCCTGTGCCGAGGCAGAAGCCGCCCCTTGTGCTCCCTGGGGGTAATTTTCTGACGGCCTGAACTTCAAATTGTTCTGTTTTCTTCAACAACTCTCAAACCATTCCTTAAAACATCCTGAAGAAATATCAGCAGCCAAGCCCAGCTCCGTGAGTCCCAGAGGCATTCCCAACACCGACCCGAAGTGTTTGTGCTCGTGCATTGGGAAAAACCACCCAAACCCCACACACTAAATAATGGGAATTACAAAAGCTGACACAGAGGGAGGCGAAGGGGGCCCAAAGGATGGATCCAGACAGGGGCATGGGCATCATGGCCACCTCACCCCAACATTCCGCTACACACAGCTCTCTGCCCTAACACGGGGCTCTGGGAAAAGCCAGAGAAATGATCAAGAAAAGCCATTTTTGAGGCTGAGGCTATTTTGAGTGTTAGTGGATTATATTGTAATGCAGCCCCAATGCCAAAATACACTATGCTTGGGGGTATGTAAACTAATTCCCCAAAAAGTCTTGGGACTTTATCCCACTGTCCTGTCCCTCCATCTGACACAGAGCCAAGCCCTGCACAGCCCAAGTACCACAGCCTATTAGAGATTTTGCTCTAAGCAGCTTGAGAGTGTTTATTTGGTGTGCAAAGAAGATTGGAGCTGGGAAAAGCACAAAAAGGATTATTCTGTTTATCACTCAGCTTTCCCTGGCCAATCTCTATTCATGGAAAAAGTCATTTACTCGGGTTATCCACAGGCTTTGCTCGCCAGAAAGTGTTGAAAGCCCTGAAAATTAGAGAGATGCAGAATGGATTGGCAAAATGTAAGGCACTTAGGAGCATCTGACACCCAGCAACACACCAGCTGAACACGAGGCTTTTCCAGCCCCAGCTCTTCCCCACTGCTAATAAGAAACTGTCCAAGTCCCAGCACGTGCCAGTTAAACCCCTCCATAGGCCAAGCAACAATTAGATGGATTGTCACATCTGCAAAGTTGCTTTCTGAGAAGAAAATGAGAAAGCAAAACATCAGATTGGGATAATGAGTTCTTCATTAATTCTTTTCTTTGGCTTTTTATATAGTCTGTAAGTGCAATTTGGTTTTATTTCTATTGTAGCAAACATGAACCAGGACCCCACTGGGCTCATGCCTGTGGCACGGCGCCGTGATGCTCGTCTCCCTCCACTTCCACTTCCAGCCTCTCCACTGGGATACAGCTGAAATCTCATGGCTCTTACATGCGGACACTGCGAACCAGCTGGTGTAATGGTAGGGCCGTGGTGGCACCGCAGGCATCCCGGGAGTGGGGACCCCGCATGGGCCACTCAGCCCATGCACCCCTGACTCCCTGATCCCACTGGAGATGCCCAGGCGGAGCTCGTGGTCCGACACCACGAGGCTGTCCTGAAAGAGAGATTGTTTCTCAAAAATAAATATTAAATAACTCTAAAATTTCAAATAATTCAGAGCTCTGCTATTTTCCATGCATTATGAAAATAAAATTGTGGGGAAAAGGTATGTAATACGTTTCCTATTTCCTGTTTCTGCAGCCCTCCATGTGCCCCGGGGGATCAGCACAAGTGGAATTATCTATCCTCTGGCTGGGAGCGTTCATTTCAGGCCAAAAACACCAGAAAAGTATGAACTAATCCCTACATAGAGCTAGGGAAGTGTGGGATCGCGGGCCAACTGCTGAAAAATGAGGCAATTTTCCCCATTTCAAGAAGTGACTAAAATCCCTGTGCTGTTCTCAGCACAAGCGCATTCTGTTCCACCCCAAACCACTTCAAGGGCCCATGGCCTCCCCCGAGAGCAGCGGGTGAGGAGACACCGGTGGCCGGCGCAGGGGGTGTCTCTCGCACTGGTGTCTGGACTGAGAAGGGGGCACCTCTCAGATGCTGTTGTGTTTGCTCTGTGATGCTTGGAGCAGCTGGAAGAGCAGCACTGAATAAATTAGAAAGCATGGAGCACCAGAGCAGCATCTGGAAACGGATGAACTTCTTCGTTTAATGGTGCAAATTCAATACCTCATCCACTGAAATCCTGCCTGTAACTTGCTCACTTGAAAACACCCAACTTTAAAAGAAGCTGCCCGAGTTTCTTAGCATGTACGTCTCCAGAGTGCTCATCAGGCTTTGAGCT
Organism: Coracopsis vasa; assembly: GCA_026283785.1. Lineage (NCBI taxonomy): Eukaryota > Metazoa > Chordata > Aves > Psittaciformes > Psittacidae > Coracopsis > Coracopsis vasa. The sequence goes on along the minus strand of JANHGB010050435.1, from coordinate 153 downwards.
CTCCCTCCAGTTAACTGTGTTTTCGAGAAGGGGGATGTTCCCACCCTTGGTTTTTATCTGTCTTACTGATGCCTTTTAATACAGCTTTACAACATAGAAAGCTGATCAGAGCACGGTCTCCTGGTTTGCCCATGTGTGAGGAGCACCCACCTC
>JANHGB010050434.1:0-18369 GCA_026283785.1 Coracopsis vasa | reverse complement strand
TGTGCCTTAGCATGCCTTCCAGGAGAATCTGCTCCAAGATTTTGCCAGGCACAGAGGTGAGACTGACTGGTCTGTAGCTCCCTGGGTCATCCGTTTTCCACTTCTTGAAAATGGGGGTTATATTTCCCTTTCTCCAGTCATCGGGAGCTTCACCTGACTGCCATGATTTTTCAAATATGATGGACAGTGGCTTAGCAATCTCATTTGCCAGCTGCTTCAGGATCCGTGGATGGATTTCTTCCGGTCCCATGGACTTGTGCACATTCAGGTTCTCCAGTTGGTCTCGAACCAGATCCTCTCCTACAGTGGGCCTAGGGTCTTCATTCTCACAGTTCCTGCGTCTGTGTTCCAATATTTGAGTGGTGTGGTCAGAGTATTTGCCAGTGAAGACTGAGGCAAAGAAGTCATTATTAAGTCATATATTATATTAAGTCATAATTTATTTTCTCAAAGGCAAAACTAGGGTGGAAATACTTTCCACAGTGTTGGAACAGCTTTCAGTAGAGGCAGATAACCTCTAAATAGAGCATGAATAAACTCCTTGCAATGGCACTGTACGGTTGGTGCCACTTGAACTGATACGGGAGACCTAGAAGATCCCTTTGGGGAGCCCTCCACAATGGTGGCAGATGGCATGGTGGGGAAGAAACAGGCAAGTATTGGGACTCCCTTAAAGGACCTGTACAAGGAGCAAACTTCATGGTTTATATACATCCTATACGTACTCCTTTCAGGGTTTGGATCTTCCTCTTGGGAAGGCTCTGCTGATGCTACAACCCTGGCAGTGTTCAAGGCCAGGTTGGATGGAGCTTCGAGCAACCTGTTCTAGTGGAAGGTGTGAACACACACATCCATGGCAGCGATGTGGAACTAGGTGATCTCTAAGGTCCCTTCCAATGCAAACCATCCTTGGATTGTAGGGTACATGGTAGTCATAACTAAAAAGAAAAAAGCTAGTAATATTTTTTTGCAAAGCATTGTGTGTCATTTGAAGCTGTAATTAAGAGCAGTGTTTACTACTGTAACTTTTATTCTCACTGGTGTTATAAGGACTAATAATTTTCCTTCATTTCCCAGGCTTATGATTATTCTTTAAGCAAATTTTAACTCTTGACAAAAGAGCAGAATGTTGCATTGATATGTACGTGGCTCAGTAGAAAATACAAAACATGAACATTGGAGAGGTCCAAGGAGATATACTTGAACTATACATGCAAGATCTTTGGGATAGAGTGTTATACATGGATCTCTTAAGTTTTACTTTACTAGCAGACCTATGTAATTTCAATACATGGCCTGCATCTTGAATAAGAGGTATGATTACTGATAACTCCAGTATTTTTAGAGCTGTTGATTCTCCTGCCCTAGTGCTTTGTGTTTTCACACACAAAGTCTCAGCCTGCCTGTCACCCAAACATGGTGGTGGTTCGCAGATCCACAGACTGCCCACAGGGACGGCCTGGGAGCTGTTTTGTGGCTGCTGAAGGCTGAGGATCACTTAGATTTTGCTAAATGTTTTGACTATGCAAACTTGACCATTTATTTTTGTAGCACTGCCCCAGCCCTGCCATATTTTAATCCGTAGTGCTCAGGTGTGCTGCAGTGACAAGACAGAGGAAACAGAAATCCCTGCCATATAAATGTCATTGCAGTCAGGGTCCCTAGATGGCATTTGGGCTAGGTGTTACAGGAACAGCTTTCCAAGCAATAACGTGGAATCTACTGAAGTGCACAAATGCAGGAACTGAATCCCATGCAAAATATGCCCCTGTATAAACAAGCACAATTCAGCACAGTGCTCCACATTAACAGAACATTAAACCCTGTCCTTTTTATGCAAGGTGGTTTCTATGGCAACAGGCCAGGATTGCTAGGACCAAGTATGTCCTTGCTCTGTGCACTGACAGCAGGAATCCTAGTCCATTCTTTTTCACATTTAAACAGGCAGCAAGTTGCAGCTGGTGCAAGGGGTCCTGATAAACTCGAAGCTTCTCTTACATGCTCTGCCCCTATGCTCATGAGATAGTGGCATGATTTTTTTGATGTAAAAGCTTGCAGTCCCATCATGGACCAATGGTTAGTCATGTGTTTGAGGTCTCTGTTGCATCTTGCTGCGATCCATTCGTTCCCCTGGTGCCAGAAAGCCTCAGTCCCTCCAGCTACAGACCTCAGCCCTTTGGGCCATTGCTGTCCATGACAGACATCAAAATGAGGTGGCGTCATTGAAATGAATAAAGCCAAAAATGCTTGCAATATCCCTGGGTGTTCCCCTCTCTTCCTCATGTGGTTTCATTTTTATTTTCAAGACTGGTGCAAAATAGCTTGAAAGAGTCTGTGGGTGACAGCTCTGGACTTGGAGCTAGTGGTCCCCATTCAAAGGGAAAAGTAGAAATGTTTAATAAGTGGCAAGGTCTTAATAATTAGGCTGAACTAATTAGTGAGTGCTATATCCATGATGGTCAGTAAGTACAAAACTATCATTTTATTGTCTGTTGCAGAAATAGCATTTAATGAGGCTTTGGGGATGTAATGCTGCCACAATGACACTGCCTGCTGTTGTAAGTGCATTGTGCCTCTTCACTTTTTTTAACGATAATAATATGGAATATGTATACAGCAACTCTTCCTTTTAAGAATTGGCAACAGAAAGAAAACCCCTTCCATACTTTCTGTAGCTTTTGAAATATACTTTAATTGGTATTATTGAAGTACTACAAATAAAATATAGCACATCTGTAACAAGAAATTATAGATGTGGAATCATGCTTAGATAAATCACTGCTCTTCTTTCTCAAAGGGCTGAAGAATATGCATGGTGTATAACTATAACTGCTTTTCCCTATGGTGGTTACTTTATGGTCTTGAAATGGAATGTGAATTATCTGCAAATATCTAATGAGGCTCAGCCCATGACCTGAAAAAAAACAGGGCAAATAAATCTTTTCAAAATAGCATGATTTAAGTGACTTCTGGAGTAGGGAGCTTTCACACAGCTGGCAAAGTTTGAAGTGTGTCCATATACACCTGAGCTTCCATGCCGGTTTTTAGCTTAAATTATTCATGCTAGCTGAAATGTAGCTTGAGTACTGAAGCTAGAGCTTGGGTTTGAGTAGGTTTTTTGGGGTAAAGGTATTTCTGTTAGTGTTCATAGTCAGTGCTACTCTCCAGTTCAATTAAACCTACTCCAGTCCCTTGGCTGTAGTCATGGTGAAGCTGATCCTCAACTGTGGGGGCAGCTGTCTCTCATCTTGTGGGACACAAGGAGCAGCAAAAGGGTGGATGTGGTACATGGTGCCCTGCTCTGCCTGGAGGAGCAGGATTCCAATGCAAAGCCACTAGATTATGCAACTTCTTTACAAACAGCTATTCACTAATTACTTATCTTTAAGCTCAGTGGATTACAGTTATCCAGTGTATTTAATGCTGCCCATTGTCCTGATGCCTTGTCCTTCTTTCCTCTTGTTACAAACCCTTCAGTGAAACAAGACAGACCTGTCTCTATAGAAACAGACTCTGGGTTTTTCCACAGTCATTTAAGTGTTTCATTTAATAATGTTCTGAAGTTTAAAGGCAGGGGAAAACGTAATGAGGAATAGGGAATGATCAGTTATGAAGATCTCAAATCTATGAGTTAAGGGAATGTTTACCCTAATGGAGGTGGGAAAAGGGGAAGAAAAATGACAGCGATTTATATGTATTTCATCAACATTTTAATATACACGAAAGAATGGAAGTATTTAAATGACTCCTCAACCAACAGTGGCCATCTCAAATAACCAGAGTTTAATGGAAAATACATACAAGTTTAAGAATGTCGGTCTGATAGATTTATCTCCCTGCTGTCAGTGTTTTCCCTTCTCTAACGGCGGTAGTTCAGTGTTTCTTTGGTTAAGTCTCCTCCTTTGTATTATACCTTGTGTGGTTTGGAGTACTATCAGTACTACATTTCAGTTTAGAATAATCTTTTTCTAATGCATACTTTTTAGCAAGTCATAGAAATTCTAATAAATGCTTGTACAGTCTATACTGGCAAAATACCCTGGAAAAAAAGAATTTAATGCACTGTTCTAGCTATGACATTAGCAAGTGCTGTGTGGGCAGTTGTTTTATAGAAACAGTACCACTTTCTTTCATAGCATGATGAAAAGTGAAATAAAAAAATGTGACGTTTTCACTCCTGCAAATTACTAATTTTAAAAAGTCTTTGCATTCTACATTGTCTTCTGCAGGAAGCAAGGTCTTCTCATCAAAAGACTTTGTTAATGACGATAACGTCTAAAATAAACCAGGTGATAAATATTTAAAGCATTCATATAAAGTTCACTCTAGAAAGTAATCTCACCTTAAAGGTTTGCTGTATGGTTTGTTATATTTTGAGTTATATAAATGCTTTGCTCTCACTGCACCTTCAGTAAGAGGCAGATCCCACCCAAAATATCTCATGGTAGCAGAAACCCTTCACCTTTCTTGGGGTAGGAAATAAAGCAGCAGTTTCTCTTTCATTTTGGCTCTACCAGACTCCATGAGGAGCTGGTGCTGCCTTTCACTGTTGGGTGACCATGCCAGCCTATGTGCCTGCTGACCATCTTGTCCTGATGTCCCTCTTTCTCAAAATGCTTCTGGGGAGGTGAAATAAAATTAATAGCAACAAAATCATTGTATTGATAAGATTGGACTAGGAAAGTAAATATTCCAATTAGAAGGGGGGGGGGGGGGCTGGAAACTCCTCAACCTATTGTTTCTGAGTTGTTCGGTTGTTGGTTGTTTGGTTTTTTTCCCCTACAGATTTCTATAAAAGTCTAAAGACAATTCAGAAAATACCAAACCAAGAAACTTCAAAGCCTTCCTGACCTTGTAAGGCTCTGAACGGCATGTACGCAGCAGTCTGAAAGTACTTGGGTTGAGCTATTTCTCAAATCACTGTTATTACTCCAGGAATGTGAGCTGATGATGTGACCATCAAAGCCTGCTTGGGGAGTCTTAAGGACCCCTTTCACACCAATCTGCCTCTCCTGCCAGCTCCAGCCCATGGGAGCTGCAGCCTGTTGTGGTCTAGCCAGCATCTCTGATTGGCTTTGGCCACCTCACCCACTCCCTCCTGAAAGACATAATTTCTCTCTCAAAAGTGAGCTCATAGAGAACGCACTCCAAGCCGTGACATTAAATTTCTTCTTTTAGAAAAAGCATGTGTCAGAATGATTTACCAAGAGAAAACTACCTTTGCTATCAAACGCTTATCTGTAGTTTAGTCCTGAATTATCTAGCTTGTAGCCATTGCATTGCCTTGTTCTTGTCTGCAAAACTGAAGAGCCTTTCTGCTCTTTGCCTTCCCTTGGATGAAATCTAGGAGGCTTTCACAACAAAGATGGTTTTGTAAGCTTAGAAATCATTCTGGTAGCTTCCTTCTGGCACCCCTTTAGATACACCATCTTTTGCTATAAGCCAAAAATCTTGCAAACTATTCCTCTTCAAAAATCTGATCTTACTCTCTATAAATGGGTGCTATAATCCTGTTCTACTTTGTAATCTCTTTGAGACTTGCTTAGACTTTGCAATGCAAGCCTGCTGAGGCATAGCCCGTAACCGCTGCTATCTGGGGTTGAATGTTCCAGGTTTCTGTAATTTTACATACATTGGTTTTATAGCCAAAAAGGTATTGTTTAGCAACTACACAAAAGTAGTTGCTAATTGTTAATACTCCCAGTTTTTGTCTCTGATCACTGACAAGCTCCAATGGATTAGACTTGCCACCAGTACCACACTGAGATTTTCACAGTGCTGGTCTAATTTCCATGACAGCTCTAGCTCAGCAACAAGTCCTCAGTATAAAATCCTTTTCCTTCTCAACTGGAACTCAATTTCTGTTTGACACTTACAGGCTCTGTTAAAATTTGCAAATGAACATTGCCTTCCCTGTTCTGTTTGTATGCTTCTAATAGAGCTTGAAATGATAAGTAAATAGGCTTTGGCCTCATACATTATCACCTTTTAATATTCCAGGCATCCGCATATAATAGCTTCCTAAAATTATTTCAATTAGATATAATTTGTGAAACTGGAGCAGACAAAGTAGATGCAAATGACCAATTAACCAGAAGATTTAAGTTCATCCTTTGAAGTGAAGGATCTCATGGAGCTAAGTTCTTCAATGATCCATTACCTGTAGAAGGAAAAAGATGAGTGGTTAATGTCAGCTTTACTCCTCGTGACTCCTTAGGGAAAGGAAATAGGTAAAGAAAAGAAATACTAAAGTCTTCTCATAGGCTTGTTAAGTAATTATTATTTCTACCAAAATGTATAGACCATTCCTGAAAATTTGGATTCTCCTGTATCTTGTAAATAAAAATAGGGAATAGTATATATTAATGTGCCCTGTAAATGAGGGAAAATAAAAGTCACAACAGAGATCTTTGCAGTTGGTTGTGAGAAGTCCAAAATGTACACTGAGGTTTAAATATTTGTTGCAGATGTAAGCCAGGACATTTACGTTCCCAAAGGAGGCTGTAACAGGGCACATGCAGGGAACTCCAGCTCATGAACTATCTATGACATAATCTTAATTCTTGAACTTTCCTAGGTAACAGACCTACTTTTAGCAATAAACCTCTCAAAGTTTGTTTTTATTGAGAAATTGTGCTGAAATTCCCTTGTGACACTTGGCCATGGGGATCAGTGACAAGTTTGATGCTAGTTTTACCCCAAGAACTGAAGTAACTAAGACTATCCTGAGGAAATGGTAGAAAGAAAACTTTTAACTAGAAAAAGTTCCTATATTTTGGGATATTTTTTTTTTAACAAGTTTTTTCTATTCTGGCCAACAAGATCAATTTCCAGTTATACCTTCACACTCCAGATATGACTCACATAAAGCCCACAATGAACTCCTCTCTGTGCTCAAGCCCTGCATTCCTGCCCCAGGTCAAAAGCTGTTAAAGAGGGAAACCTCTAAATGAAATGCCTCATGGAAGCACACAGATAAGTGGTGAAAGTGAGCCAGGTATGTAATGGCTCCCTCGAGGTCAAGCCTGTTTCTGGTTGGTAAAAAACAAATCCTTGAGAAGCTTTGTTAAACTAAAATTTTGGAGTGTAAGCTCTTTGGCTCTCTGTCCACTGCATATCAGTTCTGCTGGCTGCCTGCTGTACTTAGAGTCTGGCTGCTCAAACACGGGTGGAAGGAAGGAAGTGCGTGGGGAGATAGTGTGGAAACCAGGGATGCTGAGCACCTGAGATCACAGACCAAAGGTCGCTGCTGAGGAGCCTTTCTCAACATTTACCATCATGATTAAACCAGAAGTATTGATGGGATGACAGCGCAACAACCATTGGGTGCATCTGACTGAGGCTGTACTGAGGCTGTTCCTGTCACATCACCCAAATCATTAACTAAGCTTGCTCTGATGGCTTTCTGGTAATACCAAAAATATTTTGCTTTCCCTAAGAAATTCCAGTGCTGTGTTTGCTGCAGCCTTCCTGAAAACTAATGAGCACACCAGAGGAGAGCTGCTGTTTTGTCAGTTGGATGTATCATTCTTCTGCAAAGCCCAGTGCTTGTGTGGCAAACTGGAGTGGCACAATGTAAAACAGCAGTTTAGGCTTCTTTGGGGCATGTTTTTGTTATACTTTTGTTTGCCAAAACAGCTTGGATGGGTTTGCAGCGGGGTGGTGTTGGAGGTCTATCAAGGACTAAGTGCAGCTGCTGCCTTGTAAGCAAGGTCGTAAAGCATGGAGTGGAGCAAAACCAGCTCCAGAGATGGGAACATAAAGCTATAGGGGCTGCTTTTCTCAGGCACAGAATGTCATTAAAGTTATTATGCAGTGATGCTTCTGAATGTTTACTCCAGGTGTGAAGTTCCCCTCTGCAGCCCCACTGGTGCAGCCCAGGGACCCCTCTCCCACTGGTACCCACATAGGAAAACATTTTCAGGGTTCATTCAGGGGTTTTATTTTACCTAATCCACAAATAAAGGCTTTCTAGACTCCTCTGAAGATTATGCTCAAGTTTCAGTATGAAACTTGCTGCAAGGAATATCATCCTGTACCTGTACAGGTTTGCATATAGGAACTTTACACTAGTTTTTCCTCCATTAAAATAAGTTTTAAGCTGTGAGAAAAATAAAAGAAATTAGACACAATTATTTTAACTTTTCAGCCCTAAGTGGTCATATTTCAGGATACCCATCATTATTGCATGGTTGCATTTTGATACAGTGGAGTGGAATCTTATACCTTTAATTGCACCACTACTGGTTACCTCACTATGGTTTTTCTTCAGTTATAATTTTTAAAGGGCACTTTGTTTTCATGGAAGTAACTCATACTCTGAGCACAGTGACCGTTTTTATGTGACACTGATTGTGGAATGCTTTCGTTGCTTGTAAATCACAACAATATTGAAAGCATTGAAACATGTAAGAAAAGAAGAAATTAAAGCACGTAACAAAAAAGGGGAAGGGGAATGTCTCAGAGGGGATCTCCTCCTGCTTGAAAGTACCTAATTCCTTTGGATTCACTATTAGAGTAAAACTAATGCCCTTGTGCAAAGTTAAATCTGCATCTATTTGTGAACTTTCAGTTCCCTACGTCAGCAGCTGTGCGTGGATTTGAGATTAAGGCCTTGCCTCCACCTGACATCTACAGTCATATCTCAACCTCTCCAGGGAAAAATGCAGAGGGGCCAAACTGCGAAGGGAGATTTTCAGTAGTTTTCAGATGGGAAGGTGGTAAAGGAAGTAAGGTCATTTCTTATGCTGAATGGATATGCAAAAGTGGATTCCTGAATTGCATATCTAATGATAATGGAAAGAAAGTCTTTTCAGCAGAAATATGCCTTCTTCCTTCCTGTGGTCATCATTGGGTGCAATTAGTAATCTGTTTTGATCAATACTGGATATGCCCTGGGATATTCAGAGATTTAGGTTAAACAGGTTCTACTACAGCTGCACCATATACTCAATTTCATTAGCACACTGCTGCATCCTTACCAGGAAATACTTTGTCCGTGTATGTTTGTATGTAAAACTATATAAATGTTTCCTTGTAATGTCGGACTGCAACCCAACCTGACTGCCAAGGACGGACTTTGCCCTCTTCTGAACCTTGTAGAGTAAATAAATGACAAAACCAAGTTTTCATTATTTAACTGATACACAAAATGAAGTCATGATCTTCTTAGTCAGTGGCCAGTGCATTCCCTGGCAACAAGCCTGGAGCTCTTCCCTAATGATGTTTCTTGCAGTGATTTTTGAGGAGTAGAGCAACTGCTGGCACATGGTGGGCTGCTGGGGAAGGTGCCCTGCTCTGAGGCCAGCTCCACTGCCTCCCAGTAAACCTGTTCCATGGCTTCAGACTTCTCTCTGTCTTTACCATGAGATATAATCCATTTAAGTAATGCAAGGTACTTACCTCTCAGCCTAATTATGTGACTCTGCAAGTAACCCAGTTAAAATCTGGGGATGAATTAAACAGACCTTGTCTGGTTGGGCACCTGCCTCTCTTGCAGAAGGAGCACCTTAAGGTCACACAGCTAGTTGCGGTGTCTGGCTGTGCCACCACACTGGGTAGTCTCCCTGGGCTTGCCATCTTCCCAGCAAGAGCAAGGGGCTGGCCACAGTTTGGGATGGTGTTTTGGTGAGAATATGCTCAAGAATGATGAAAAGACAGTTTAAAGCTAGGAACGGTATTCAGGTGTAATAGTGTAAGAATGTTCTCTGCTCTTTAGCTGTGCTGTACAGAGCTGGCCTTTCAGTAAAGGAGTACAGTAATCTTCATTTTGCAGTAATTCATTTCAAAAGCTGTTAACCAAACCTGAAACAAAGCCTATCTCTCTTAATGCCTGTGTGCAGCATTAAAGGCTTGCTCAAATCCCTGTTACTGCCCTCTGCACTCTCAGGACTTTTTGCAGCTGCATCTGTGCCCCTTGAGGATGTCTGCCTGTGTGGTTTCTGCACAATGGGAGTATCCAGCTGTAGTCTCCATATCAGACCATCTATTTATGCTCCTCTGAACCACCTATCCTATCCTCACCATCCAACCTCACTGGGAGAAGCCTGGCACTAACCTCTCTGCACTTCCCACCACTTTCATTCCTAACTAACCAGCATGAAATTTTAAAGGGAAAATTTTTGTCTCCTACTGCCTGAGCAGCATCTGCACTGGTACAGACAGTTCCACCCAGCTCCTTGGCCCAGTTCGGCTCCTTTCAAGTCGTGGCAAAAATTCTAAGGGGTTTATAGTAACAAACTTTGTAATGAGTTTTGGAAGGTCAGAAGGAGGGGGGGAAGCAAGGAAAGGGGCTGCACAGGTTTTAACTCCTAGCCCACTGGCCATGGACAAAACTCCACTATGGGTCCCTTCACCTGCTCCTGCCTGCTGCTGTCTCTCTCTTCTGCACTGCATTTTGGGGACGAGGAAAGAAAATTTGAAACTTCAGCATTTCGCTTGCATGGTTCCAGAATTTGAATCCTCATTATAATATGTATATACTTGGAGGAAAAGCAGTCATCAAAATTTCCATTTATACCACGGGAATGACTATAAATAAATAACATAACTCAGCTGTTTTGGGGAGATTTGGGGATTGTCTTTGATTTTTATTGTAAGGTTTAAAAAAGAAAAAAAGTGCCACAACAAATGCAAATAAAAAATTTGAAAGGTTTTCTATGCAAAATGGCATAATTTTTACCTTTCCCTAAAACTGTCTGAATGTTGGCCACCTTCAGAAACAGAGGAAATGGATGTACTACTCTGATAGTTTTGGCTCTGCTGGCTGGGAGCTGGCTGGTGGGTTCTTCAAGGACACAGCACTGCTGCTTCACTGCTGCAAGAGCTTTTGTGTTTGAAACCTTTGTGATTCCCAGTGGTATATTTCATAGTATTAATTTGAAAAGAAAAGGAGTGTCCATGTAATCCTTAACTGTCAGCATGAAGAACAGAATCATTTGTGCTGGAAAAAACCTTTTAGAACACTGAGTCCAACTGTTAACCCAGCACGGCCAAGTCCACAACTAAACCATGTCCCTAAAATATTTCTTTACATGGGGAAATTCAACATGGAGTTGGTGCAGACTGAGCAAAGTCTGCTTGTAGGGCTAGTGGGGTCTTCTGTATCTCCCTGAACTCAGGGGAGCTTTAGGTCTGGGGACAGCAAGAGCATCTGCAGTGTGAGTTGGGGTTTGCACTGAAGGATAGACCCGTCAGCCACTTCTGCCCCTGTGAGTCAAGATTTTATTGTAAATAAATGTAAATTAGGCCAGTGCAATGTTAGCCCTGAGCTATGCTTGTAAAACAGTTCCAGTCTCTTTTTTTTATTCCCTATGAAATAATAATGGTATAAAAGAATTCTGTAAAACATGCTTCAGACTTCTCAAAAAATCAAATATGATCAGTGGAGTAAATGGGCTGTAATTTTATGTGGTCTGTAGTATGTTTTCTGCTCCCTGCAGTAACTAGAAAGCCATGACTCTTAGTGTTCTGGTTTGCTAATGAATTTTACTGAGAGGACAGGGTTGATGAGTCCATCTCCCTGTATCTTACCCTGTCTTAATGCAGTCCTCTAAAGCCACTTTAAAAGGAATATTTTTGTGCAAGAGAGAGACTGAACCAAGAAGGAGAAGACTTCAAAGTAAGTTTTATATAAATATTGTCAGGAGTGGCTTCGTTATTTTATTATTTTGTGTCAGTAAATTTTAAGGGCAGAAAACAAATAATAAAATTCTCAATGTTTTGAATTCTTGATTATGCTACTTCAGGAGGAAGGGCTCTTTATAGGAGCAAACTGTTGGAAATGGCATAATCAAAAAAAGGAATATTATGTGAGAGAAAGCTATCATAAGTAACTTACAATACGAGGTAGAGTATAAGGGCTGCAGTGTGCTCTGGGGAAATCTGAAGGTGTGCAGTGAATGAAAATCAGAAGATTCTTTGACAATTTAGTCCTTTGCTGTTGCTTATTTGGAGAATATGAATAGTGCAATCTTCAGAGTTCTTTTTGTAAATGACAACATATATTGGGTGAAAGAACGAGAGAAACCACGTACATACCCTTGCACAAACACCAGCGAAAAGGCACCAGTAGATTGCAGCGTAAACACGAGGGACAGCCTGAGGACCCTCCTTGGCCTCCCATGCAGGTCATCCCTCTGGTGCCCTGAGCACACTCAGTTCAGCAGCACCAGGTGTTTTATGGCTTTCTTAGAGGGGCAGAAAAAAAGGCATTTTGTGTATACATGTAATACTTGAATTGCAAATACATTTTCACTCCTGCTTTCTTGCAGGTCCCTGTAGGGTGATGTCTTCCCTCACCAGCTCACATCTCCTTTTCCTGGGCAGTGGCTGGTGTTTGCTGCCCCATGCTGGATCCCTGTGCTCCGGGGCTTCCTCGTTCCATGGAAGTCTTCAAGTCATTTTTTGGGTTGTTGCTTTGTGATAAGCAGCCCTGGGACTTGATTTCCTGCTCCAGCACTGGGTCCCAAATGGTGTTTGCTGTGCAGCCAGCACCCCATTTATTCATCCATCATGCTAACTTTAATCTCGAAGTGCAAGAAACTTTTGGCACGACTCATCCCTGATGCAATCCCTTTTTTCCTTTCCCTGTATTCCATACATTTTTTCCCTTCTTCAGTTGAATCCTTTCCCCATTTTTCTTGCTCATATCTCACTCATTCAGTTTGTTAGTCTAATCACAGCACTACAGTAGCAATAGTCCACTTTCTTGGGATTTAATGTGAAATAACACAGAGGCCAGTCTCTCACTTTAATCTTAAACTCTTTGATCTGGGTTAGAAGTAGTGCTGCAATTTAATGAGTTTCAGTATATACCATGTCCCTTTTTGTTTCAGTAAATAATGTATATCACAGTGTATATAACCAGAATTGTTACCAGCAGATATAAGACCCGTTGCACCTACACAAGCTTCTCTAAAACGAATTTTTGTTCAAGTGAAGACTTCAGATTTCATCTGCAAAACATCAGGCTTGAATTTTATCTGTTTTCCAAATTATTACATTCTTTAGCAAGAACGGAAGCCATCTGCATCATGTGAGGATTTCCGTGTGATAAGCTAACAAAGCAATGTGTGGATTAAAAAATATTATTAACTTTTCTTATGTCTGGTGGCATCACCTGTGCTGTGCATTACAATGAGACCAGCAGTAACTCCCTTTTAATCCTGCTCTCAGTGCCAGATAAGCATGGCTTGATCATGACACACTCTAAGGAAGTAGATTATATACAGTTTTATCTGTAAATGGAGTTTAGGATGCTGAAGGTCAGGGCACCAATACTGCTAGGGAGAAAAAGGAGAGAAAAGAAAGAAAACCTGACCCCAGAGCTGATCCACACTGGGCAGCATAAGGAAGGGCTCCCGCAATGAGGTGGGAATATAATTTTTAACGGAAAGATTGTCTATGTTCCTGCATTTTTATGTGACTAGGTACTTGCAGATGCTGTGTGGTATGGCTGTCTTCAACACAACACTTATATGTTGAGCAAAGGCAGTAAAGGTTTATTTAAAATACCACAGTGCCACTTTTGTCCAAACAGATCAATTTAATGGTTTTTAGTGGAAATAAATTCAATCTGGCACAACGGAAACAGCAGCAGGAGAATCTAAATATAGCAGCAGCAGGCCCTGGTGTATCATTTTTTTCCAACTGCCATGTTGTTTTTTAGTAGGGCAAGAGATGCTGTCAGAACTTAAGGAAGTTGGATTGCTCTCAGATCCTCCCACCAGCACCAGCGGCTACACTGTGGTTGGCAAGTCCAGAGAGTTGAGGTTGAACAGACCTGGTAAGAAAATAGTAACTAATGGCTGTATTACAGGGACATTATGTCCCAGGGGGATATATCAACCTAAATGTATTTAGGGGGTGTAGGAAGCAACCTAGATGTATATAGAAGATAAAGAAAACATACATAAAATGCAATGATCAAGTAGTTGAATAAAACATAGGTATTCTACAATGCTAGATTTTATTTATAGTTCATTTGCTATAAATACATTAATAATTTAGAAATGCTTTAGATAAGAAAAGCAAATAAGAGGGGGCTGTCTGAGAAGCACATGCCTGTGACTGGTGGACACCAGTGACTGGTGGAGCTGCCCATCCCTGGACTTCCCAGCTCTGCTGTCCTCTGACAGTCATGTGGCTGCCCCCTCACAGCTTGGCTCAGACCTCCCAGGTGATAGATGGCTTTTCCTGTGGTACACATCATGGAACAGATGTTTTCTTGCTTTTTTCCCTTGCAAGAGATGTTCTGCACACAGAGAACCAGGCAGCAGGATAGTGCTGGGGGAACTGGGCCATCTCCTGCATTGAGTCCTCAGGTTTTGGAGTCAGAGTTCTTTCTGTAACATGCTTAAACTGTGTCTAATGCTTCAAACTGCTGCAGAAGCATTTGCCAGGAGCAAACTGCCTGCGGCGTTGCTGTCGGTTTCTCTGGCTCGGTGGTGCTCAGGGACAAGAAGCGCCAGTGGTTTTCTCAGCAGTTCAGGCAATCATGTTGATCAGATTTGTTCCTGTCTGAGAGCACAGACTCCTTCTTGTTCCCTGCCTCTGCCCCAGACCTGCTGGGAACCCAAGTCCATAAGGGAAAGAGAGCTGCAAAATAGAAAACACAATTTCTTCCCTTCTGAGCACCTCATCCCGCCCAGAAGCACTTGCTCTGTAGGTCCAGCAGAGCCCCTGAAAGGCAGCAGTTCCAGATCATTAAGCTAAATTATTTTTGTATTATCATTACTAAGTTACCTGTTGGAAGAAGAATTCTCCCTTCTTTGTGAAGGACAGATTTTATTTCTGCCAAAACATTTGCAGCTCAATGAACAGAATTAATCTATAATTTGGCAGTTAATGTGTCCGCAAGCTCTCATGAAAGAAAAAAAAAAGCTTATTAAACTTAATCGGGTTTTAGGTTTTCATTATTTCTGCTCTAATAAACACAGGAAACCATACTGCAGAAATACAAAGGCTCAGCATGCTTTTGAGGGGAGGGCTCTGCCATCCTAGAATGAGGGGTTAAAACTGCATGACTCGGGTGGCTGCCCCTCAGTGACTTCTTGTTACTGAATTATTGGAGTCAGCTCAGTACAGCCCTTTCTGCTGTACGCATACACATACATACCCAAACACATATATATATATGGGTTTATGTATTAAAAAAAATATGCTTAACATCATTATGCTAGTAAGCAGAATGTATTTTATATGTGTTGTATATAACTATAATGTTAGAAATACCTATATGTAAGCTGATGCTATTTACTAGCATTGCTCCTTTCCCAAGTAGCTGTTGATATTCAGGACCTTGCTAATTAGTCAGAACTGAAATTAATGACGCCGTCAGATATTTTAAATTCTCTCTCTTTTGCTGTTTTTTTTTCCCCCTTAGATGCTGGATGTGTTGCTCTTAGGTGAGATATTGGGCATGGTGCCAGAGCTCTGCTACACAGCGCATGGGCAGCTCTTCGTGGGAGCTGGGCAGTCCCGGGAGCAGGCAGGGGTCACAGAGATGAAGGAGGGTCTGCTCTGTGCCAGGAGGGATGTGATGGCCCATTCTAATGGAGAAGAGCCTTTCCTGAAAAGAGTGGAAAAACTACTATTTCGCCTTTTTTGTTTGGTTGGGTTTTTGTTGTTGTTGTTGTTGTTGTTTGGTTTTTAAGTAATTTGTAACCAATTAATAATTTTAAAAGCAATCTTTTCCATCATCTCTCCTGAATGGACTCAGTGCTGGGTACCGATCACTCATTCCCACAGCAGTGCTCAGCATCTGGTCCAGGCCTGAGGTACTGGATCTGCTCTGTCTCCCTCTGCAGCTCTGATCCATGGCTCCCTGCACCAGCCCAAGATCCCACGCTCTGTCTTTCACATTTTAAAGAATTTCTTTTTTTAACTTATTCTTCTTCCTGTAGTGTAAAATCTTACTGTGCCAATGCATTCATTTGGAGTCGCTTCTAAAAATGACCTCCTGAAGCATAGACAAACACTGTTGTCCTAGTGATACCCATGATTTCTAGGTCTCAGTTACCCACACAGAGTCACAGGATAGGGATGCTCGGGATCTCAAGTGCTGCAGATCTTTTCTCTCCCTCTTGCACTGATGTGCCTTCCCATCTGCGATCTTTGCTTGCTGAGTAAATTGTTAGTGAATATCTTGCTCCAGATTGTTCATCTCATATCCCTTTGAAATACAATGACACAACAATAAAAGACCACTTTTGTCTCATGCAAGAAATAATTATTTAAACGCAAAAAAGGTTTCTTAAATAATTTGGCTCATCCATGTGAAGTACTGGTGGAAAATGCATGCAATTAAAAGGTTTTAGAAATTCATATGGGAATCTGAAGGTACAATCTGTAGCAAGTACCTAAAATTCTTTCAGTGGAAGGATGTGGGAAGTGTGTGATGTTTCTGTTTGCTGGGTGGGCTGGGCTCTTATAGCCAAGGTTAGACTAAAGAATAGCTGTTTTCAACACTTTTTAAGTAGCTTGGGTACCAAATTTAACAGTGTATTTACCAGCTGTTGTAATTTCTACACCTGTGCCTCGCTGAACCTCTTTTCTGCTAACAAAAAGCAAGGGGAATATGTGTTAGCCCTATGCTTTTTGGAGATAATATACTGAGGGATGTTAGGCAGATGCCAGTGGTATTAATAATGTCTTCCTCTGACAGAGAAATGAAATTATTCATGTGCAAAGGATTGCACAAATTGTAATGGGCTTGTGAGACTCCTGCAATTTTCTTGAAACATTTCTTTATCATACATTGCTCTGAAATTACTGTGCATTTGAAACAAGATTATCAAACATCTTTTTTTGCTCAGTCATGCCTTAACAGCTAAAATATACCTTTCAGATGAAGGGTAGCAAATCAGCCTTGCAGAACTTGAAATACCCTTTCTGTGGCACCGTTGCTGGTACGTTCTACTAGCAACTAGGAAAAGTTTGGTTTATTTCTTTAAGTAGTCACCCTATGGGGAAGGCAAACAAGCTGCCTCCAGCTCTGGCGCCCCAACATAAGGATGTGGACCTGATGAAGCGAGTACAAAAGAGGCCATAAATACGCTCTGAGGGTTGGAGCACCTCTCCAATGGAGACAGGCTGAGAGAGCTGGGCTTGTTCAGCCTGGAGAAGGCTCTGGGGAGACCTTTTGGTGTCTCTGGGTAGCTTTTTGGTGTCTAAAGTGGCCAACAAGAAAGCTAAGGAGGGGCTTTTGGAAAGGGCAGGTAAGGATAGGACAAGGGGGAATGGCTTTAAACTGGCAGAGGATTTAGATTATGTATCAGGAAGAAGTTTTTCCCTGTGAGGGTGGTGAGGCACTGGCACAGGTTGCCCAGAGAAGCTGTGGCTGCCCCATCCCTGGAAGTGTTCAAGGCGAGATTGGACGGGACTTGGAGCAACCTGGTCTAGTGGAAGATGTCCCTGCCCATGGCAGAGGGTTGGAATTGGATGAGCTTTAAGGTCCCGTTCGACACAAACTGTTCTATGATTTTATGATTCTATGAAGCCTGGGGGAATGCCAAGCTTTTTTAAGATTTCCTTGAGGGGAGAGCAGAGCACACTTCTTCCCTCTCCTTCCATCCCCATGCCTCTCTGGTTATTGCGGGGTGCTGAATCCTGGGTGCTCCCAACACCCTCGGCTGTTGTGCAGGCACCTATTATTCTGAATGTCCTTGTGTGCATGACCAAACTGCTGCACCCATCCTCACCAGAAGCTATCCTCAGCAGCATTGTTTAAGTAATAATCAAGGAATACCACAAGGTTTCTTTAAATTGGAAAATAGAAACTATATTTTTTACTAACGTTTGTAAAGACCTCTGTACTGCACACTGCTTCTGCGTGCCAGAGATTCTGCCTTGTTCCACTTTGCCTGTCTCAGTGGGGATTTTATATATGCAAGGCAAGTCAATGCAGCAACTAGGCACTGCTTTATTAAGAATACATTTTAGTGAATGTTTTTAGCTAAAAGGAAAAGAAATAGGTTAAATTAAGATTTAATAAAATATTTAATAAATAATTTCATATAATTAAATATAATAAATATATACAAATATAATAAAGATAATAATATATAAATATATAATTAAATTATAATTTAATGAAATCTAATAATTAGAATAATATTTGATAAATAATTTAATAATTTTTTTAAGAAAGAACCTTTACAATGAAAGTACTAAGCCTGAGCCTTCTACCAGCACTAAAAATTATTTGTTCTCCCAGGATTTTTAATCAGGTAAAACATATACAGAAATGGTGAAATATGGCTCTGAGGAAAAACAATAAATAAAATAAAATGGTCATGGCAAATGTCTGAACTGCAGAGAAGCAGCAGACATAACCTGCAGCATCTCCAGGCATTTTGAGGATGCTGG